>PVLC010007205.1:0-64580 GCA_004027655.1 Graphiurus murinus | reverse complement strand
CCTCATACATTTATTGGCCATTTGTATTTCTTCTTTTGTGAAGTGTCTATTTAGGTCCTTTGCCCATTTTTGATTGGGTTGTTTGCTCTCTTAGTTGAGATTTTCTTGAGTTCTTTGTATATCCTAGTTATTAAACCTCTATCTGAAGTGTAACTGGCAAAAATTTTCTCCCACTCTGTAGGTTCTCTGTTGAGGTTCTCTCAGCAAAAGGACAACAATTGCTACTACCATGTCCTGAAGATGAAGGAATTCAGATAAACTGGGTAATCTGTCATCAAGAAATATGAACTGAGAGGCTGAGACAGGAGGATTCAAGTTCCAGACCAGTGTGAGGTAATTTAGCAAGACCTTGTTTACAAATAAAAATTAAAATAGGATGGGCATGTAGCTCAGGGGTAGAATGCCCTTGGGTTCAATTTTCCATACTACACAAAAGCAGAGATACACCTTTCCCTCCTCAACAATTCTCTCTAAGCTAAATGATCCCCAAGTATTTAATGACTCTAGTAAAGATAATGCCTGGCAAGATTTAAATTTTATTTCTACCTAATAGTACTTGCGAACATAGAGAGATAAGATGCTAATGAAAATATTCCCTAATTTCTCAAGGCTGCTAAATTAAGCTGGAATCAGCAAGAACCAATATTCTTTACAGGATTTGCAATGCCTCAATCTAAACACCTTTCCTGAAACACATCCCCATCCCCCTGCCTCCCCATCCCAGCTTTCTACCTGAGCTTCAAACTCAGAGCTCTGGGCACAGCTTGAACTCAAAAGTGTTAGGAAAGGAAGAAAAAAAATATTAGCATTTAAGATTCAGTGAACATCATAATTTTCAAAACTCCCTGCCTAGGAGAACGTATGTTCTGGACCATAAATGCAGGAAGACACTTTGGCACTTAGAAAATTGCCAAAAATAAATCTTTCTAGGACTACTTGGTTTAGAAAATGAGACACGCAGTGACTCAAGGAACTATCTATTTATTTACTTATTCATTTATTTTCTGGGCAAGTCTTTCTTTATAATCCTTATCATCATGAACACTATTTTAAGAAAATCATGAAAATTTCTTTTAAGCGGAAACACTGCATTCTTGTACTACTGACCTGCTATAAGAAAGTGTAGAGAAGATGATTGCTGATATATGATTTACAGATAATGAGTTTGCCTCCCATCTTCGTGCACAGCATTCATTACATCTGGAATATTTTTTCCTTCTCCTTAGAGTGTAAGTTCCTTCTTGTCCTTGAAATCGCAACCTATCTGTCATCTTTTCTAAGAAGTTACCTAGACCGCTTCTGAATATACAAGTTAACTTTTTGCTCCATGCTTTTCAAAACTTCTACATTCTAAATTACCAGCTATCATCAAGTTTAGAAGTCAGCACCTAAGCCAGGCGTGGTGGCGCACGCTTGTAATCCCAGCATTCGGGAGGCTGAGACCGGAGGATCCGGGTTCGCAGCCAGCCTCAGCTACCTAGTGAGGCACTCCGCAACTTAGTGAGACTCGGTTTCAAAATAAAGAATAAAAAATAGGGCTGGGGGTATAGCTTGGAGGTAGAATGCCCCTGAGTTCAATCCCCAGTACCGAAAAAAAAAAAAAAAAAAAAAAAAGAATAAAAAGTAGGGCTGGGGGTAAAGCTCAGAGGTAGAGTGCCCCTGAGTTCAACCCCCAGTACTGCAAAAATAAAAATAGAAGTCAGCACCTTACTTACGCTGTATATTTTAATCCTCATAAGAACTAACTTGTTATGATCTCCATGGTGCAGGTGTAGATACATAAGTATTTGGAGCTAGTTGCCTAAGATCAGCTTGTAGAAGTGTGGACCTGAATTTCAATCCAGAAATATCCGGCCCTACGATTGGGCCTCTAACCTACCCAGCCTCACTGCCTTTTCTTAAAATTCCTTTCAGACCCTTGATGAGGGCATGTAGATCATTCACACCCAAGACAACAGTGAATCCTTTTAGGTCACATATTGATCCCTGGATTTGTAGAAAGGCAGACCTATATTCCAGTTTGGGTTCCATTACATAATTTTGTGGCCTTGGCTAATTTAGTTAAACTCTCTTGAGTTACAATTTCCTTATCTTGAATATTGAAACAAAATGAAATAACAGATCACACATACAAACTTTCTTTTTGTAACTTCGTGAGGGTTAATTGAGATATTAATGAAAAGTGACTAAGGGAGTCAATATAAGATAGCTGTAAAATAATCATAGTTATTATCATTATCATCATAATTATAAGATATGTCAAAACTAAAAGAAGAATTACTCAAGAAATCTAAGTCACAGAAAATTATCTAGACACTTGTAGGTCTAGGAACTTACATGTTCTTCTATTCAATATTCCTATTACTGTAATTCACTCATATGTTCATCAAATATTTATTAATTAGCTACTATATGTCAGGTACTATTTAAAGATTTAGAGATTCTTTAGAGATTTCCATCCACCAGGTTTTGTGCTATAGTTAGATATAACATGTCCTGTAAAGGGCTCACTTCATGTTTGGAATTGATGTCATTGAATCCTCAGGGCTATAATCCCAAAAATAGATAAATCCATTGTAATAGATTTATCTGGGTAGTACCCAGTAGGGGGTGGCTGGATTTGGGTCCCTGTGGGATGTGGCTTTGGGGATTATATAAAGGGTTTCTCAGCCGGGTGTGGTGAGGCACTCCACAACTTAGTGAGACCCTGTTTCAAAATAAAGAATAAAAAAATAGGGTTGGAGGTATAGTTCAGAGGTAGAATGCTACTGAGTTCAATTCCCAGTACCGCAAAAAAAAAAAAAAAAAAAAAAAAGAGTTTCTCCTCCCCCTGCTCTTTTGCTTCTAGCACCTATGATGTTAACACAGCCCGTGTGCTCTTCCTTATGACTTGATTCAGTGATTGCTTATAAAAATGAAACACATATAATTTACTTAAAAATTAACATACTTTGTGCTGCAAATATAAATATTTACATTTACATTTTATATGTTTCAATGTCTTTATTCATATAACCATTTTAAATACTTTACCTTTTAAGAGAGAGAGAAATGTGACTGATAGTTGTAATATTTTTGTGATTTTCAATATACCAATTTGTGGATTCATAGAATGAGGCCAACCACTCTGGGAACCACTCACAAAGAAAAGCTTCAATCTGACGGAAGGGTACATCCTACTTCTGAAACACAGGAAGAATTATCCCCTACCTGGCTCAAATTTTCCATCATAAAATGGCCTCTCCAGCAACCACAGTCAAATCTCTCTGTACCTGCATAACAAAGCACATGTCTTCACTTAGCCCTGTTGCATTTCCTTGTTGTGTAGTGCTGTGTGTTTTGGTGTGTGCATCAGTCAGGGATTATTCCCAAAGCTTCGCACTGTGTGTTCGTCATTGTCTGAGGGGCTGTCGGGAAGCTGAAGGGTGACAGTGAATGATGATTGCTTTGGTTCACTTTACCTTGTGTTTATTTTCATTCAAAAACTTGCATTGCATTCTACTCATGTACCCATAACTGACTTATAGAAAGCGTGCCATATGTATTTGCAGTTGTATTACTTGAAATAATATCTTGAGAAGAATGTAATGCTCTACTGATGACACTTTTTTTGAGTGTGCACGATGTATGCCTCAATGTGCCGGGTATTCAAAGGGTTAGTTCCTGCAAATGTTCTAAAGTAGAAGCTGTTTAATTTAACAAAACACTTAACTTGAGGCCTTCCATTTGATTTCCAGCACTGGAAATGAAAGAAGAAAGCAAGCAAGAAGGAAGGAAGGGAGGGAGGGAGGTGGATGGAAGGAAAGATGGAAGGAAGGAATTACCTTAGAATCATTTGTGCAACATTATATCTGCATTTTCTTACATTTACAAGTTTTTAATCAAAATATGTCTTAAATTTAATCCTTTCGCATTCTCTTGGTATTCATTATTCTCTCCTTTTTTGTAGTATTACCTCCCAATTATCCCAAGTGTGATTATTAGAGAAAACTACTAGACAAAGGTACTTCAATTAAAAACGACACTATAAAAATGGGTTCTGAGGATCCTTTCATAGATTGGGTAAAAGATACACAAAGCTATATCAATCAAAAATTATAGTAGGATTCAAGGAGTGGTTTTTGTTTTGTTTTGTTTTTCGGTACTGGGGATTGAACTCAGGGGCATTCTACCTCTGAACTATACTTCCAGCCCCCCCAGCCCTATTTTTTATTTTTATTTTGAAACAGTGTCTCACTAAGTTGCAGAGGGCCTCACTAGGTAAGCCACGAACCCGAGAACCCGGATCCTCCAGTCTCAGCCTCCCAAATGGTGGGATTACAAGCGTGCGCCACCACGGCTGGCTAGGAGTAGATATTTTAAAACTCACATCTATATCCTTTGTTAATCCTTCCATAAAAATATGAAGACAATTTCCTTTTACTGTGGGCATGGAGTGGCCTTGGTGATGTTCATGTGACAAGTAGAGGGAGGAGAAAGCAATGCAGTGTGACTCTCAAGGCTACGTCAGAAAAAGGATACATCTTTCCTCTCTCTCTCTCTCTTCCCCTCTGAGGATGTCTCTGGAACCCTGAGCTGCCATATTCGAAGTCCTGAAGCCAAGTCTGCTGGAGAGACATACAGCAAGACATACTGGACACTGAGGGAATCACAGCTGAAGAGGAGTATCCATGTCAACCCCTGCTAGTTCCTATGCAGCATGTACACTAAGAAACTAAATATCGCTGCAATTTTATGAGAGTAAATATTAGGGTAGTTTGTTAGGCCAATAAAAAGAACACAACGAATCTTCAGGGAGAAGGGAGATATATGCTGGAAAGTATAAATAACATCAAAGCCCGGTAGTACTATAATTGAATAAAAGCTTCATGGTAGCAGACCCACTTTTGCCATTTTCAAGTTCTATTTTGTCCTACCTGTCTCCTGGACACCTTGTTCAGTGGAAAGCAACGTCAAGTCTGTCTCTATATCTTCTATAGCCGCTGTCTCTCAGCATCCCTCCTTTTGAGGGTCAGATATCAGGGCAGGGACTCCCTGCTCCCATGCAGGGACAGCTACAGCAGCTCAGTGCTCAGGTGTGACCCAGCAGGGTCCACAGAGCTTCTGTCTCCTCAAGGCAATAATCATTCTCAAGATATATGCTTTGACAGATATGTGAGTTCAGGGTAAGGGGTGTTGAAAAGAGAGACTAACAGGATTTCTGCGGTTCATAATCTGCTAACCTGACATCTAGCAATATTAGCTCAATTTTGTTTATTATTTTCCAACTTGGAATGCAGGCTTTATTAAATGGGGGCTCTCCTCTAACCTACAAATATGAATGTGAAGGAAAGTGTACATCCTTGATGATTTATGCCCAAAACACAGAAGTATAGATCCTTAAGACCTCTATCTGTGGCTTATGGGTAAGTATTTATGGCAGAAGATACCATAAGCTTACAAGAAGAAAACAAATGAAAACATGCAGACAAGTTATAAAAAATGCACCTGCTACTCATCATAGGGTCTGAATTGTTATGATGGTATTGGCTGGAGTATGGCGGATCCTAGAGTTTATATCACATTTTGCATTGAAAGAAAGTAATACACTTTATTTTTATTTATCCTCTTATAAAATATTCTTTTTATTTAGTTTTGTTCTAATGGAGCAGCAGATGGGTTGCCATTAATAACAAGTTCAGAAAAGTTTAAATTCCTAGGATTTAATCTGATCTAATTGGTATTTTACATGATATAAAAAACACAGTAAATGATTGTGTGTGTGTGTGTGTGCGCGCATGTGTGTGTGTGCTAGCATGTGCTGTGAAAACAGAAAGAGACCAGTTTCTAGAACCAAAGGAAGCTGTTTATGTAAGTCAGAGCCAGGAGTAATTTAGAAACATTTTCATCTAATTAGTCCTAAGTATATATTGTAAATATATCAGCAGGACACACAGGTTATAGAGCAAAAACTGAAGGTGTTTCTAAAGTAGATTGCCCCAAAGAAATAAGATTTTCAAAGTCAAACCTAAGATCACAGCTGATGTCTTGAAGACCTTGTAAAGAATTAAGATCGTGCCTGTGACACTACATGGAGGAGCTTCCAGCATTTTTGGACATGATGAATAGGAGTCTTGAAAACTACTTATAATACGATTTTGGTGATAGAACTAAAGGGAATCAAACTCATAGAAATCCCATACAACCTATGCTGTCTATTCCTCATTTATATTACTGAGAAATTATTCAAGCTCTAATTGGAGTTTGGGTCTACAGCCTTACTTAATAATGAATTGACACGCTTCTAGTTGCAGATATGCCAGTTTTGCAATGTTTAACTGACCTGTTGGGTAATATTGGGCTGAAAAGTCAAAGTAAGTGTCCCTAGATGCTCAGGTACTAGATTGTACAAGAACATCACCACCACCACCACATCATCCGGAGAGCCAACCAGGAATTCCATAGCCTTCTCCTTGCACATAAACCATGATATAAAACTATTCATACCAGAAACTGGTGACGATGGGATGATGAGAATCAAGGATAACCCATGACTGCTAAAACTTTTATGGGGATTCCAAAATAAGTGTGTAATAAAAACTAAGCATTAAGCTGGATGTGGTGGCACACACTTGTTATCCCAGTACTTGGGAGGCTGAGACAGGAGGATCCAGGTTGTAGTCAGTCTCAGCAACTTAATGAGACTTTGTTTCCAAAATAAATAATAAAAAGTGTGGCTGGGGTATAGCTCAGAGGTAGAATGCCCCTGGGTTCAATCCCCCATACCACAAAAAAAAAAAAAAAAAAAGGTAAGCCAGAGTGAGGTGTGGTGGTGTACACTTGAAATTCCAGTACTTTGCAGGCTGAGACAGAAAGATCATAGGTTCGAGGACTGCCTAAGTAAATAGTGAGACTCTCAGAAACCTAGTGATACCCTCTTTCAAAATAAAAATAAAATAGGGCTGGGGGTATAGGTCAGAGGTAGAATGCCCCTAAGTTCAATCCCCAGTACCACAAAAATAAGTAAATAAACAAAGAGCAAATAAACCCCAGACATACAACAAACAAAAAGCACTGTAAATCTGAGGCTTACAAGCTTCTTCGGAACTCCTCCAACAGAGACTGTAGGCACAATTCCCCCTGTGAGGGTCCTCAGCTCAGTGGATGGGCCCAGATCTGGCTTCCATCTGACCTAATGGCTGCGATGGAATATGTGAAGTGCTCAGGAAATGAGTGAAAGCCTCAGATGGCTGAGTGACTTGATTGCAGCTAAGGGACAATATTCTTTATGTAATAATATTCTGGTCTATTAAATTTAATAAATCTGTTCTTGATATACAGCCAAGTGATTCCTCTTATGATAACATCAGTCCACATGGCCTCAGATAGAAGTGTTTATCTTTGAAGATTCATCTCAAATGGCCATGGACCCAGATGCTCATGACTTCCACCAACTAGTCCATCATTTTTGTACTATTCCAGTCCTTTCATCCTCGCTAAGAGGATCTGCTTCCTCTTACTTCTAATCTCCACTAATATGGGAGCTAGCTCTACATTTTTGGAAGCAAGTAAATGTGTTTTCTCACCCCTAAGACTTCAGATAGCTTCATTCATTCATAATAGATGTACCACACATCTACCCCGTACAGAACTCTGAGGGCTTTGTTTTAAAAGGAGAGAAGGATCTATTCCCTCAAGGAATGCATGTCCCAGTCAGAAAGAGTTCGCACAATTAGGAAAATAACAGAATTTCACAGCCTATTGTGAAATGATTCATTATAAAATATTTCTGTTGTCAAATAGTTCAACATTTCTAATAACAAACTTCAGTTTCTTTATCTCTTGCATGCTACAATTCCGTAGCATTATCCCTATAAAAATTCTATCTTCAAAATACTTAAGTATAAACAGATAGGTATAGAGGAAGATAGAGATAGATAGATAATGGATGATGATGATGATGATAGGTAGATAGATAGATAATAGATGATAGATAGATAGATAAATAGATAGATAGATGGATGGATAGATAGATAGATAGATCAAAGTACAGTTAAATGTGCCAAGCACTGCAAAAGGCATTAGTGACAGAGATAAAGTACCTATTCTTGTTTTTACGATGTAGTGTGTTATTATTATGCATATAGGAATCATTTCTGCGGGGCCTTATATCAAGAGGAGGAGTGAAGGGTAACTTAGGGTTAGATGCACACACTTATTTGTAGTCGACATTGGGAAGCTTAGAAAGTGTATGAAGCAGAAATCAAGCTTATAAAACTGTTTTATTGGAGAGAAGGCTAGGAATTGAATGCTGATAGGCCAAAAAGCATAGGCTCGGTTAAGTTCATAAGCCATCAAGAAGTCGGAAATTGATTTAGATTTGTAAGTTGGAGAAGGACTTAGAAAGACATAGAGCAGAAGGCATCAGGGTCAAGGTCTAGAAGGTGAGAGGGACCTGGAAGTTCTTTCTTCACTATGTAAAGTCTCTGATAGAAAGTGATGGAGATGGCTTTGGTTTTTAACTCCCACATGCTTTGCCAGATGTTAGGCCCTTCCATACATTACCTATTGGAATATATGGTATAACAGTTTGGCTGTGGAATTTCCTCCATGAACAGCAACAATGTTCAGAGGTGAAATAATTAAATTGTGACTGCTCTAACCTCATTGGTGGTTTGATCCATTTTATGAATTAATAATTTGGACTCCTGGGTGGTAACTCTGAGCAGGTGGTGTGGCTAGAGGAAGTAGGTCACAGAGGAAGGGGCCTTTGTCCTTGGGGATTATATCTTCTGTCCCTGATCTCTTTCCCTCTTTCTCTGCTCCCAGCTGCCATGAAATTAGCAACTGCTGTCTTATGCCTTGTGCTGTTACTATGATGTTTCTGGCTTAGAGCTAACTAACCATGGACTCAACCTCTCAAACCATGAGCAAATACACTTCCCTCCCCTGAGTTTTTCCTATCAGGTATCAGGTATTTTGGTCACATTAAAAAAAAAAAAAAGATAAAAGCTAACTAATATATATATACATATATATATATATGTATATATACATATATATATATATATATATATATATAATTAGAGACATCTGATACAAGCTAACACTTCATTACTCTGAAGAGTTTGGGCTCCATTTCCATCTGATGTGCCATGCATTAGCTTTTAAGATTCTTTTTTTATTCTACCATAAAAGCTGACCAAGTAATTTCCTTGGTTTCTTTTTTACTAGTCCTATCAGAGGCTTATTTTTCTGGGCTGAAAGGGAATAGCAAACACTGATATTCAGATATTAAATCATACATGATTCAGCTACTAATGGGTTCCTAGGTTCTCTATCTGTGAACTTGGTGAACATGAGCTCAGATATTTCATTTCCAAATGCCTATCTGCTGTGAAAGACAAAGGCTCCCCAGATATGCAACCCAATCACTTCCTCTGAAGAGGGAAGCAAGGAAATTCTCCTGCTAGAGCTGCTTCCACCATTGAGACTTTCAGAGAGCATCCACAGCACCTCCTTCTTTGTAATCAATAACAGGATTCCCCTTCAAGACTTGGCTAATCCTTGCTATTTCGCAAGCCTTGGGAGCCATGCTTTCTGCCTGTTTCTCACTAGAAGGGATTTCGCTGTGAATCCTAAGCTTGTCCTTCAGCTCTGTAACTTAGGAAAACTGGCATGAGCCTACAGAAAAAAATGTCCTGGCTGCCACACTGCCTATGTGTCAGAAGTTTCTCCATATACAGAAGACACTTTCCAGCCAGACATGGTATGGTATGCTTGTAATCCCAGTACTTAGGAGGCTGAGACAGGAGGATTGCAGGTTTGTGGACAGCCTCAGCAAGTAGTGAGATTCTCATCAACCTAGTGAGACCCTGTTTCAAAACAAAAATAAAATAATGCTGGGGCTGTAGCTCATAGTAGAATGTCCCTGGGTGGTGATTCCTCAATATTGACCAAAAAAAAAAAAAACCTTTGGACTTCATCTTTTCCTTAATAGGCAATTCTTTGCCCATCAGTTAGGTGTGTCCATGCCTACAAAAGGCAAAGGTGATAGACAGGAATGCCCTCTGACTTCCTTGTTTAAATTTGAGCTGCCATAATAAGTTACCAGTCACATGTGAAAAAGACACTCAAAGGAAATAAGTATCCCCTCTCCCTCAATCCTTGCCCTGATTTTAGCTTCAACACCCAAATATCACTGAAGACTTACACCCCATTGAGCTAGGCAAGCTGAACAGGAAGTTCCAGGATTCATTCTGTTTGTTCATGGAAAGTGTAGGAAGATTATTTCTCAACTCATTTCGCACCTGATGAAATGATGAGATCATAACTCCTGTGTCTTTTAGTTGTTACTCTGGAATTCTTAGGGAAGGTTACATAGAGGAAACAAGCCAGACACACTTTCCAGCCTGCGATGTGGAATGACCATTGAAAATGGCTGGCCTGGTGTCTGAGAAGGATTCCTTACTCCACTCCATCTAGGCTTCCGCCCTGATGTTCCATGTAGAGGCTTCACTATTATAGTGGGGAAATGGGACATGGGAAACTAGAGCAAAAAAAAAAAATGGTCAATTATCTATCCCATGAAGATTAAATGAGGGGAGCCCAGAGGTGGCTGTGCTCGCCTGTGTGAGATTGAGCTGTCCCTCAGGTTTGGTGAGTGATAATCATTGGTCCATTGTCATGAAGACATGTACATCATTGACCAAAGATGATGTAACAAAGGTGGAGGTGAGACCTACATGCAGAATATACCATGCTTGTCATGAAGATGAGTCTGAATATTTTAGTTAAGGTGACAGAGGCTAAGAAGCATATCATATAAGAGGAAAGCATATTTGATGATCCCATTCTGTTTTAATCCATATTATGAAAAATTTAACAAGGTAACTGAACAATGATGTAAAGTGATCAATATATCTTTTGTCCTGGACAACTTCAAAATACATCTGTCTTTGTGGAATGGAATGAAATTGTGTCATTGAGAAGGACCTGCTTCCTGCTCAGGAGTCCCCAGTGCCCCTTCCTGCCTCCTGGATCTGCCTCAGGTAGCATTGTTGTCTGGAAGCATATTTAGAAGCAGGTGACATGTTTGCCACAGGCAGAGACAGGTCTCAGAATAGCTTCAGGCTTGTTTATTTCTTTTTTTTTTTTTTTTTTTTTTTGCGGTGCTGGGGATTGAACTCAGGGGCATTCTACCTCCGAGCTATACCCCCAGTCCTATTTTTTATTCTTTATTTGAAACCGAGTCTCACTAAGTTGCGGAGTGCCTCACTAGGTAGCTGAGGTTGGCCACGAACCCGGATCCTCCGGTCTCAGCCTCCCGAATACTGGGATTACAAGCGTGCGCCACCACGCCCGGCTTCAGGCTTGTTTATTTCTATCAGGAGACTAAGCATATATCAGATCCTTGTGGGGAAAGAGGAAGAGACTCTCTTTCTCAGATGGCTGAAAACCATCACCCAGGAATGACCACAACAAACAAACAAACAAAAACAAATAAGCAAACAAACTTCTTTACCTGGAACCTTTTGACCTCTCCCAAACTCCCAGGAGGCATTTAACCTCTGTTGAAGTTGTTCTTCCATCTCTTCTCTCCCTTGTGATAATGGCGGCTGTCATTTATGGGGTAGCAGATAGCATATGAGTCACTTAAAATCTTCACAAAACCTTGCTAAATATCACTATCAAAGAAATGAGAAAGCCGAGTGTGGTGGCGCATGCTTGTAATCCCAGTGCTTGTGAGGCTGAGACCGGAGGATCTGGGTTCCTGGCCAGCCTCAGCTACCTAGTGAGGCAGTCTGCAACTTAGTGAGACCCTCTTTCAAAATAAAGGATACAAAACTCTTCTGCTATGGCTACATTGGCCTTTCGAAGTCTGGAGATTGCCCCTAGGATGCGTAGATGAAAGACCCTCCTACTTCTTAGAAAGTAAATATATGACCCTAAAGGAGTATGATTTTATGACTCTAGAAAGTTTGCTTTACCAGGCTATGTTAAGAATGTGGGCTATACGTGTAAAACGAAGAAGCAGTGCTATTTGTGATCTGACAATGATTGATATGTCATAAATGTCTATGTAACCCTGTTGTACTCAAGAAATGTATAAAAAATCCGTGCTGAAAAAATAAATAAACAAACAAACAAAAAAAACCACAACAAAATACAGCTTGAAGGTAGAATACCCCTGAGTTCAATCCCCAGTACTGCAAAAAAAAAAGAAATGAGAAGACTTTCAGGTTACATCCAATGATATGTAAATAAGCACAAATGGTCACTGATTGTTATATCAACGCCACAAATAACAAGCACTAGGAGCTTTGCATACATATTTAGTTTCTTCTTCACAGCTACCTAGAAAATTCAGTTTAATTATTCTCATTTTATAGCTGACAAAACTGAAATCTGTACTGAAGCAATAAGTAAGATGTTTTACCTATTGAAACTTTGGTCCAGGAAGCAAATGCATGTTTATCTGGTTTCCAAGTCTATGTTTTGGCTATCAGTACAAGTCAGCATTCTAAATAATTAGCCTAATTTCAAAGTAGACCTACTTTTTCAAGATTCTGATATATGACTGAGTCAACAATAGTCACATAAAAAATAAAGAGAAAATAATATATTGTATTAAATTCAAAATTATATGCAAATGAATATCTCAAGCCCTACTGGTAAAATATGCTGTTATCACAGTGAGATGTGTATAATCTCTGTTATACTGTAGATAGGTTGTTTGTTGACAATGCCTTTGTATTTGTGTTGACTGTGACCTCAGAAGAACCCTTGCACTGCATTGACAGAATAGCAATTCCTGGAAGGATATTTACATAGGTGTGGCCCTGGTCCAGATGCATTGGTATAGGGTGATGAAGCGTTCTTGTAAAGGAAAAACAAAGAGTGCTGTTGTCCCTGGGACTGAAGGCTCTAGGTGAGTGAGTGGTTGCTAGAATCTAGAGAGAGTTGTCATTATAGGACCAGGGTCTCTAACAGGAGCGAGGAGGCCTGAGGCAGGAAGAATAGCTACTTATGACCCTTGGCCTGACAGAGGAAGAACAAAGTCATGGACACTGCAACCTCTATGTCAACTATACCCACACTTCCTGCAGGGTCTTCTTCTTGTTCTTACTCACTCAAAGGTCATATTGTAACACTGCTACAAAAGTCAGCCCTTCAGCATAGAAAAGGAGGGTAAGGGGAAGAAAATGGATCTGGAGAAGCCAACAAATAATATCCAACAGAATATCTGCTTTTAAAGTTGGTTGTTCCAGGACTCTAAAGGTTATATATTATCCTTATTTTGCAACTCTGAAAACAGAATATATCTGTTTTACTTAGGATTACTAGTTGTAGACAACAAAAACTGACCTCAGCTGCCTATTCAGGAGAGATTTTTCTGCAAGCAGACCCTGAAAAAAGAATATGAGTGCAGGTGATATTGAAGAAAAGTTTTTGAGATAGAATTGCCAGATAAAATATATAATGCTCAGTTAAGTTTGAATTTTATACAAGCAACAAATATTTTAGCGAAGCTGTGTCTCCAACATAGTGTCAGGCCTACTTAAGCTAAAAACACAACAAAGCATACAACAACATAATATTTTTAAGTGAAACTCAAATTGAACTGTGTCTTATCTCTTTGTTTTTCTAAATATGACCAAGATAAATAGTAAAAGCATGACTAACCCATTCAAATTAATGGAAAGAAGACAACCAGGCTACAGTGTAAGCAGAAGTCCCTGACTCAGCCTGATTATGGAAGGGGCTCTGGGGATGCATGAAGATTCAGGAAATAAAAAAGGAGCTGTGGTGCACACCTGTAATCCCAGATACTTGGGAGGCTGAGGCAGGAGGGTTGCAAGTTCAAATTCAGCCTGGGTGGTTTAGCTCCTGTCTCAAATATTTTTTTTTTTTTAAGAAAGACTGGGAATGATGTAGCTTGGTGGTAAAGCACTTGCCTATCATACGGGAGTTTCTGGGTTCCATACCAATACTTATAAAATAAAAAAAGAAAGAAAGGGAAGAAATTGAGGAAGGAAGGAAAAAAGAAAGAGCAAAAGAAAAAGGCCTCTGTACTTTCATATCATAGCTGTCTGTATTTGAGTGTGGCCCTATGTAGGTATATGGTAGAGTTGAGAGATGTAAAACTCTAAACTCCTAGGCACTTTGAGGTTTTCCTACCAGCTGATTCTGTGACTCCAGAATCCAAGGAATTTGGGAAGATTTCAGGTGCAATCAGGTAGAGTGAAATCACATAAAAGCTGAAGCATGGAGACACAGATATACTAAAGGCTTTCAAAAGCAAACAGCTCACATAATAATTGAGTCTATTACAATGTCTGAAGCAAAATGGGAATTTATTAAAATGCTCTGAGAAGAATAGCCTGATCTCAAACCTGGAAGGAATGAGGGTTGGATGAGTCTTGGGTTCTAATTTAATAGATACAAGAAATGAAAAGATGCCATGCACCTTGCCCACAACTTCTTACTCTTTTGCAAATGACCCCTTCACCTTGACTCTTCCCTGAGGAGTCTGCAGCCCTCAGAAGGGAAAGTTCCTTTTATTCCATCCTTTATAGCCAGGTGAACATGCACACACCCATTATTATTGTTCTTCCTCCCTAGAAACACCTGCTATATATTCGGAGGAACATGCTGTTCAGATTGGTCCCTAATGTGATCTTAGTCTCACCAGGACCATGGTATCAGCTTATTCTCAAGCTGAAGAAGCCATGGTCTGATGATGCTTTAATAGAGTAAGAAATAGAAAACTTAATTAAGTGGAGTGCAGATATCACATCTGATTTACTAAGCAGCCTGGGCCTTGTGTGTACGATCCTGACTAACAATAAGGTGTCTTATGAACCATATAATCTTGATATCGAAGAGCAAAACTCTGAAAATTTGAGGAGCAGGAAGAGTATTACATACTATTAAAACATTATTATAAGCCAGGTATAGTAGTACATGCTTATAATTCCAGTACTTCAGACGCTGAGATAGGAGAATTGCAGGTTCGATGACAGCCTCAGCAAATAGTGAGACTTTCATCAAACTACCGAGAACCTGTTTCAAAATAAAAATAAAATAGAGCAGGGGATGTAGTTCAGAAGTAGAATGCTCTTGGATTCAATCCCCAGTGCCAAAAATAAACACATTATCATAATTGTAGAACATTAAGTAGTTATAAAAACCCTCAATTCTGAAAATGTTTGCTACAGTGGGATAGACTAATAAATAACTAGAATGTTTGTTTTACACACTGAAGTTTGTCTTTCTATTTTTTCTTAGAATTTAGGTTACTCAAACGCCTTAACAAAATTAAAGTAAAAAGCTGTGTATATGCCATTTCTCTTCCTTCCTGATTTATGTAGTAGATGATGCTCTCGGAGGTGATTGTTATAGGGGTCAGGGCTGCTTACGAGGCAGACAGTAAGATGGTCCTTTCTCATGTCTACTGAAATTAGGTACGGTGATGTGACTTGATTTGCTGAGTTAAAACTAATAGACCCTATATCAGTCATTTCAACAATAAAGCTTTGAAAATTGACAGATAATTTATCTCATCCCCTTTATTGTGTCTGCATTTCATATTTTCTAGGTGAATCTTGGATTGTAAATAATTTTGGAAAGAGGATTCCCCTGTTGACTTAGGGTGAAAATAAAATAATTTTGCTTGTCACATCATTGTTTTGGTGACTTTCTTGTTACACAAGAAAGCTAGTCCACCTTGACAAGTCCAGGGCTTGACAGCCAAGGTGATGAGTAAGAACTATGGAAAACATTAACGCAAATTCTAATGTAGAATAATGGGATGGCAGAACATGAGTATCACAATTATGATTAAAAGACATAGAATAAATCTGAATAAGTCAGTCCAAAGAGTTCCAAGATGGAAGAATAGAGGAAAGCAACATGTTTTGGTTACTCTGAGACTTAGAACTAATCAAGTTGGAAGACTGCTTCTTGGCAAGAGAAGAAAAGCAAGCAGAACTCAACAGAAGAAAGACAGTTCAAACATGGTTGAATTGAAGGTTGTACAGAAAGCAGAAGACTGAAAAGAGCTCCAAGCTTCTCACCTGGTGAGCAGAGGACAGAGGCCTGTGTCATCTTGGGAAGCCAGCATGGGAGCTAGCAGCTGCCAGAACCTGGTGGTTTTCAGAGATCAACTTCAGCAAAAAAGCTAAATCCTATCAAGGTAGTGATTGCAGAGAACCCAAACAACACACACACACACACACACACACACACACACACACACATACACACACACACCACAAAGAAAACACAAAACAACAAGAACAACAAAACAATCTCTCTCCTCTCCACACTTGAATACTTCAAGATTGTGAACCACCAAAACGGCAAGCCAAATCACACAGTGAACTCCTGCAACTGCAGCTGAACTCCTTGAGAACAAGAAACGGCAGACAAACTAATTGATGGAAAACTGGCATTGAAGAAGGTCTAGAAGTATAAAACAAGGACATTAGAAAACATCAGAGAAATGCCTGATAATTTCCTGAATACTGAAAATGAAGTGGGCATCCACATACAGGGAACATTCAGAACCCGAATAAGACAAAATCAAAGAACTTCTCCACACAATGCCATAATAAAAATGCAAAACATATATATCAGGGAAAGAATCTTAAATACATCAAGTGCAAAAGAATAGGTGACATTCAGGTGCAAAAAATAAGAAACACTCCAGACTTCTCAATCCAAATTATGAAAGCCAGGAGGGTCTGGTATGATGGATTCTAAACTCTGAAAGACAATAACTTCCAATTAAGACTGCTGTATCCTCTGAATCTCCACTGGAGGTTTTTACACTATCTCTTGGATAGCTGCACTAACTTCTGACTTGCAATGTCTGGGCTACACTATCCAAGTCACAGAGAGTGGCAACAACCAAAGCCATACTGTCACACACACACTTTCCTTCCTACCTTCTGCTCTTCCTCACTTCCAAATCCCTCCTGACCTCCAGTCAAGACACAGGTTTCCATGTACAAAATAGGAGACTCACACCAATTGTGTGTGTGTGTATGTGTGTGTGTGTGTGTGTGTGTGTGTGTGTGTGTGTGTATACTTAGGTAAAGGATAAACAGAAGGAAGTGAACAGGGGATTCTAATTCACCAGGAATGGCCCCTATAAAATGATTATTATCACCTCATAACACATATATGGATAAAGCCCAGAAAAATCTGTAAAATCTCTATGTGTTTACATCTAGACATGCATACCTAAAAACTTAGTTGCATGCCTTCACTCCAGGATAGCAAACATCTGGGTATATTTAAAAAAAAAGAGAGAGAAGAATAAAAAATAACTCAGGAAACAATGGGTTTAATCACAGTTTTATTGTGGTGCTTGTGTGAATCAGAACAGCTGTCAGGGCTGTGATAAGAATGTGACTTTGCCACCAAGATAGAGGCAGTGTCCTTACCATCCTCACCATCCCCCACCATCCCCCCCACCTCTTTCTCTGGCTACTGCTCAGCTTCACACCTCTTACTTTCTAGGCCTAATTGACTGCAGTTTTAGAGTTTTCAAAGAAAAGCCTTCTGGACAAAATTTTTCATTAATTTATTTTTAGCCAGGGAGAAATAGGTGATAACCTTTAAAAATAAGTAAATGGAACTGCTAGAAAAGTAAACACAAGGGAAAATGAATTAGTATTCCTTCTTTTGTCTTTTACCATTGCCCTGAAACTTTTAGTGTTTTTTTTTTTTTTTCTGCAATTTTTTGTCTTGTTAAACATCAGGAGAGGACACTCTAACAGGAATGCAGGGCGAGAATAGTCTCTCATTAAACTTGGGGCACCTGAGGCAGTCTCAGGGGGGTGCTCAGGAGTACAAAGGCCTATCTACCTGAGACATTCTGCAAAAGACTAATAGTTTCAACTAGAGTCCACAACCCCTCCTAGTGAAGATGTTTTAATTAAATTTCTCAGTATAACATTATTGAGGGATATTATGTGCCGTGACTCAAGAAAAACAATCAAGCATACCATGAGAGATTTTGCTGTTTTGGGAAAACAGTAGGCTGGGGTAGAAATGGGGGAAGTTGAGTGTCTTCTCCGGAACACTCCATTTAATTTTCACTACATTCTTACAACATTGATGTTTACACTCAGGTTTTGCAGTCGGTGGAAATTCAGAAGCATCAGGAAATAAGGCCTATAAACACAGTTTTGTGATAGTTAAACTTGGATTCAGTGAGCCAAACAAAAAGGCATGTAGATTGTCTTTAACTTTCTGATGGAGGACAGGCGAGATGTTTCTGTTGTGGGGGAAATGACTTGTGGAAGAGGTGGTCCCAACTCAAAAACTATACAGGGGGTTGATTATGAATCAGAGGAGGAAGATATCCTAGTGAAAGAAACAGCAGGAAGTGGAAGTGGGAGATAAATATGACATAATCCAACCTTCTGTTTTCTTTTGTTCCCTCCTGCCGAAACCCTCCAATAGTGGTGATGCTAAATCTCACTTAGTGATCACATGATCACATCCAAGATCTCCTGGTGAAATGAAAGAAGACCCTCCCCCATCAAAAGTGGGTCTTTCTCCCTGGCCTTCAGTCTATGAACAAAACAGTGCATGTCATAAGCCTCCACATCAGCACCTGATAGGCAATGACAGGAGGAAGGAGTCTCTCGAGGTTGGAACTTGTTTAAAAAGGGCATGGGATAGCAGAAAATGTCTCATAGAGTCCCAAATAATGTTTGAAAAACAGTGAAATAATCAAATGTTCCTAAGAACTAGATTCATTCATTAGATTATTTACTGTTCTTTGAGAAGAAAGGGTCAGTCCATTGTTCAATTTAGCCCTCAGCTCTTGGGCATATACTTTCTTATTTAGCCACATTTGCATATTTCCTTCTTGGTAAACTTTATTGGTTTTTGAGCCTGATTTCTGTTTCTTGCAATGGATGGAAACTAAATATTGTTTTGTCATATGAAAAATGAAACCATTTCAAGTCCTTGCTTTGTTTTTTTTTTTCCTTTGGAAACATAAGTCCTTCAAATTTGCAGTGGCCTCATGATTCTCTTTCTGTCTATCAGTCCAATGCTCTGTTAACCACACTCAAAGTCCTTTCCTGGGCATGGTTCTCAGATTTGGTTGTTCATTTCATTTTATATTTCTTCGTATTCTGTCAGTTTCACTTAGGTTAATGGTAGTCACCTTGAGATAACCTGGAGCAGCGGATGCGAAGGTTAGACCTTAATCACACCCATGCCCAATTTGTTCAGCTAACTTTGATTGGTGTTTTACTCCTCTAATCATTTTTAAATACCATCTCATCTCTTAGTGACTCTAAAAACAGTTATATTTTCTGATCTGACAAGGCCCTGAGGCCCTGAGATTCTGTTTCTTCTCTACAATTTTTTTCTACCTTCCTATAACTTAGCTAATTAATCTCTCAGGTTCAACCAACATTGACCATGGATTTTCTGATTTTCAACCATAAGCTCCATAGTTATGTGGTAGTGAGGCAGGGCAGATGACCCGGGAACAGGAAGGGTTAAATGAGGCCATCTGTATACAGAGTTATAAAAGGGAAGGTTAATAAGATATAAGGGCAGTGACAACCAGGCAAGGACTATGGAAATCAAAAACAAAACTTCAGCCCCTACTGAGGGCTGCTTTCTGAGGACAACTTGTGTCAACAACAATGTGGAGAGGGTGAGGCGGGCAGACAATCGTCACCAGGAGATTAGAGCCCACCCGCCCACAAAATAGCAATTCAAATTAAGAACTGAAACTTGACAGAAAACACCGGGGACTCGAGATCCAATTCTGACCAATCACAAAAGAGTAGATGGGGGACTGCAAGAAGAAATAAATGCTCACCTCTTAAGAACTTCAAAAGTTAGTCCCTTTCTAAAGTCCCTTTTCCCTGTGTGAAGGGATCTGTTTTGTCTTCTGTCTTTTCTTGACTTAAAATAAATCTTCATATTCTTGCATCTACCCTTCTATAGTCTGTTGACTTTTAATTTCGCAGACAAGAACCCAAAGAGGAAAATCTGCATCCTTTTCCACAGAAAAGGAAGAATTTGGTTATAGTATAACTTTTAAGTTATTGTGGCTCACAATTTATACCAGGTATTCTGCTATTTGATATTCTGATATATTAAGTCCCAACCTCTGATGTTAGTGGCCTCCTTAACTATTGCCCTGTTAGCTTTATTATTATTATTATTATTATTATTATTATTATTATTATTATTATTATTTTAGCAATATCCCATTTCAAAGTAGCTTTCTGCATTGCATTAATGCCAGTTGCTGAAATGGACACAAAGAAATCAATGATGTAATAAAACAAATGCATATTTAAGTCCCTGTATCTTATGACAATCCATCCTATCATTCAGTGAGTGGCCTTCTATGCAGTTACACGGGGATCCTGGGCATTTCCATCCAATATACCACCATCTTCTTGGTCTTCTTAAAAGTCTTCACAGGGCCTTCTGCATCCAACCATTTGAAAATATGAGAAAGAGAAGTCAGATAATCTTCCGGGAGAGTATATCATATCTGTCTGTGTTCATTATCCAGAACGCGTTGTGTGATCCCATGAAATTTTGAGATTTCTTAGAAATGTGATCTTCTTATTTGTCAGTGAGAAAAATAAACTAATTTAAGAGCCAAAGGTAACATCAAATCAGAGGGATAGGATGTGGCAGAGACTGCTTATTATATAGTAAGGGACTAATGTCACTTATTAACGTGTGTATTTCCCCTCCTTCCTTAGCATGCAGGTAAACTATATTCACCATCCCTCTTGAGACAGGTTTGTCTGGTGTAACTGAAGCAGAGCCTCATGCTTAAAATGTCGTAAGCCATGTGCTGCCAATAAGTTCATAAACGAGTGCATGGTGTAGAAGGTACTTGCTGACTTCCACAGAATTTTTTTTTAATGGAAAAAATTTGTTCTATTAAACTACTAGCATTTAAATACAACCATAAATATTTCAGTTGTAAAAGTTAGGCTAGCCCTAGTTATAAAAATGAATACTTCAAGTACATGATGTTATTTTGAAGCATGGTTAAAAGACAGAAATCTGGAGTCAAATAGAAGTCTGCTTCTCAGCCCTAGGTTTGGAGAGATAACAACTATTGAGCGGTTGCTATGTATCAGAAGCTTATATGCTAAAAATGGTGTGCTAAAGTTAAAAATGTTGTGCTAAAGTCTACATTGCAAAGTCTTTCATTTTCGATGAGGAAAGTAATTTAAGTGCATTTTATGAAAAATCAAAAATAAGAAAGGATGAAGGCACATTTCACCATCTCTTTTTTTTTTACTACTTGACTTTATCTCCAGAGAGCCACCATTTTCAGACATTTTGCCTCACGAGAGAAATTCTTGATACCTATAACAGATTGAGTTCTTTTTCACCATTTTTTACTTCTTCTAATACTTTGTAAGGCAGGTGTGGTGGCACATGGCTGTAATCCCACTACTTGGGAGGCTGAGAAAGGAGGATTATAGCTTTGCATTCAGTCTAAGCAATTTAGCAAGGCCCTCAACAACTTAGATCCTGTTTAAAAATAAAAATAAAATAGGACGGGGGTATAGCTTAAAGGTAGAATGTACCTGAGTTCAAAAGAACTCAGGAAAGTATTATGCATCTTCACTCTCTTGCCAGGACTGGCAGTGGGTCGAGATTGCTTCTCTTGTGCCTTGACTGTGAATCTGGCCGTTGACTCACTTGGCCAAAGGTTTGTTGCAGATGTGACACAAGCCAGAGTTTAAAATGTATTTGAGAGATCATACTCACCTTTTTGTACTTCTGTCATTACTATGTTAAATTTATGTCCCATTTTGACCTTTGTCCCAAAAGCATATGACAAGCTGGCCAGACCTGGACCAGTTCACAGCCTGGAGCTATATTCTACCTAGACCAATCACACCAGCTGCCTCACCAACAGGGAGGTGGAAGTCAATGGTTTCTTTACCTGTGTAGATCACTGGATTTGGGATGTAGTTTATTCCCATTGCAAAGATGTCATCTGTCTACATTCCCCCCACTCCATCTGCTCTAAAAGAGCAACTTTTCTCTCTTCTCTACTATCCTACGTTTTTCTTTGACCATATGTTTACCCAGTGAATCATAGGTTTTGTGGATTGCATTAGGCACAATGAACCCAGGGATGGCCCAGGTATGTTTTATTTTTTTTCTTTCTGTAATGTCCTCAAACTATAAACAAATTTACACAGCACATGTAAACTCCTATTGTTTTCCAAATTGAGGTAAACAATTCAGATATGCTCTTGACCAATTTATTCAAGAGTTGACTATGTGGTGTGATGGTGCTGTGGTTCTCTAGAATCTTACAGCACTGAGAGTACCTTACATAACTGGATATGCATAACAAACCTTCTCCTTTCCTTTCTTTCAGTACCAATTCTACTCACCATGAAGGGGCAGCATGGTAGTTTTAAAACAACCTGAGGCATCTACTTATCATGTTTTGAAACTTCAGACTGGCTTTGTTTTACCTTGAGTGGACAAGGGTAAGCTCCTGCCAAAGCATCCAGGACCCACCTCAGAGCCACGTGCTGATATCACTGACAGGAAAGTGCTCGTACCTAGTAAATTAGAACATGGTGCTAACAGGCATCTCAGCTCTGAACGTGGATGAGAGTAATTGCAATTCAGCGGTGCATGAACATATACAGTGGAATGCAGATGGACTGAAAAATTGGGTTGATGCTTACATCTTAATACCAAGTCAACTTGAAGAAACATAAAGCATATTTTCTTGAGGAAACTATTTAGTCAGCATCTCTATGGTTCTGCCTCTCAGTTAATTTGCTTCAGTTGATACCTGGGTCTCATCATTAACTCAGTGCTCCTTGAGCAGAGGGAGTTTCTATTCCCACATCTCAGATGCTTTGCTCCATCCTCAGCCAAAAACTGTCAAATATGTTAGCAGCTCTATTAAAGCATTTACCTGATGGTGTCTAATTTTGTCTATTTTAGACATCCACCTCTTCCCCCAGAATATGTGGCACACACACACATGCATACTTCTACTGCTACTATTTCATTTCCAGTTATTTTAACCTGTAAGCACTACTGTGACTTTCATGTTACAGATTGAAATAGAGCATTTTTTTTTTTTTTTTTTTTGCAGTACTGGGGATTGAACTCAGGGGCATTCTACCTCCGAGCTACACCCCCAGCCCTATTTTTTATTCTTTATTTTGAAACCGAGTCTCACTAAGTTGCGGAGTGCCTCACTAGGTAGCTGAGGCTGGCCACGAACCCGGATCCTCTGGTCTCAGCCTCCCGAATGCTGGGATTACAAGCGTGCGCCACCACGCCCAGCTAAATAGAGCATTTTAAAGATTGAAACATATCATTTAAAAATAAATATGTGGGAGAAAAAATATTCCTGAAGAATCTTGAGGGATGAAAATATTTAGGGGGGAAAACATTTATTTTCAAAAGAAGCTTTCACTTTCACTTTTGTAGAAGTGGATTTGTTTTCCAATGCTTTACATGAAGAAAAAAAAAAACAAATAGAAAACAAATAATAAATGAATAAATGATTTCAAACACAATTATGAAACGAGGCTTATAAAAACGAAGCTAGAACTAATATAAGCAGTATTTCTCTTCTCCCTGGTATGCCCTCAAACTATAAACTAAATTACACAGGACCCTTTAATCTCTGGCATTGTCCAAATTGAGGTTAAAAAAATTCAGAAATGCTCATGCATAATTTATTCAACAGTTCACTGTGTAGTGTATTTGCCCTGATTCAATAACATCAGAGTATTATAATTTGACTTTAATATATTATGGTTATTTATTAAATTTTTAATTAGTCTCAAAATTGCTTTTAGCAGACTCAAAAATCCATTTTAATAATAGAACTGGACAAAAGGAGTTATTTTATGTCTGTTGTGACTTTTTAAAAGTCTTTGGAAATTGCACTTAAGTACATGAATTCCTCTGAGTACACACACTCCCCTGAGTGCTCTGGCCAAAGAAGAAATGGAGACACAGGAGCAGATGAGAGGCAGACTGAGGTGAAATCCTCAGAAAGCTCTGTGATTACATCAATAGTCTTGGAAAATGTTAGTTTCTTTTCTCTGCAAATGGGCTTCAATTTAATACCAGAATGCACGGCAAAGTTGGAGCTTTCCATTATAATGCCATTAGAAGATCTGCTTCATAAATTCAACATTCCCATTTTTTACATCAGTGACGTCAGTTTATAAATCAAAGTGTGTTTTGGAAGAGTCCACTTAGCTCCACTTAGCCCCTGACACAGAGCAGGAAGCCTGTATGGATTTGCTGAATGATCCCATACAATGCAAAAAGTGCTTCCAACTTTAAAAACACAGTATCACCTACTTCTGTTTATGAGATGGAGCGCCAACTCCTTTGAGGCATAACCTGAGTCCTATTTGCTCTCCAGCTACCTTTTACTCTACTACTTAATTCTGTAAACAGATGAATAGACTCCTTATCATTTCACCTTTCATGGCTATCTACCTTTTCACAAATTTCCTTGCCTAACCAAAAAAGCTCTCCTTTTTGTTTGTGCTACAATAAATAATAATAATAACCCAGCGTCTAGACCATTTGCTGAGCTCCATGACAGATTCAAAAAATCTGTCATCCGTGACTGTGACTGACTTCAACACTTTATTGTTCTTCATTGTCCTCACAATGCCATGGCTCCTCATGTATAGGAATAAATGCCTCATTAAACAGTGCGCCCTTGAGGATTAGAGACATCCACATTTGTATCAGCAACACCTGATGCAGTGCTTTTACATAGTAGTTTCTTGATGAATAGTTGTTAATTGAAATTTAATATGGGTAAGTATATACATGGAGATATGGTTCTATTGATTAATAGAAGATTATAACATAAGATCCAGAAAGAGGTCTTCAAACAAACAGCAGATGAAAATGTAACTGAGGACTATGTACAGTAAGTAAAAAGATGGTAAATTTAGGAGGAGAATCAAAATCTAGAGAGGTGACCTAGAAATAAGGTTTTAATTTCCCCTTCCTCTTACTCCTCTACATCCTCTTCCTCTTGTTCTTCGAATGAACTTGTAAAAAATCACCAGGTTTATCTCTGAGTTATGGGTGTGTGAGAGAGACCCAAACCAATATAATAAAGATTGGAGGAGCTGAACTGAGATATAAACCACTCTTGAATCTCAAATTAACTCCAAAGTTATGCATGCCTGGAAAAGACCTAACGCAGGGGCATTCTACCTCCGAGCTATACCCCCAGCCCTATTTTTTTTTTTTTTTTTTGAAACCGAGTCTTACTAAGTTGCGGAGTGCCTCACTAGGTAGCTGAGGCTGGCCGCAAACCCAGATCCTCCATCTCAGCCTCCCGAATGCTGGGATTACAAACATGCGCCACCATGCCCGGCTTCTAGTGGAGTTTTGAATAAACATAGATGTACACATATGGTAATATAAAGCAACAATGTATTGAAGGGATAAAAAGTTCTATGTTATGTCAAGTTTTCAATATTTTATGTGAAGTGGTAAACTATTACCTCTAAGTAGACTGTGAAAAGTTAAATATGCATAGCATAACTCTTAGAAAAAACCTAGGCAAAAATCCAATACAAAGATGACGTTGTTGAATAAAGAATCAAAAAGAGAGGAACAAAATGAAAATAGAGGATAAAATGTTAGACTAAAATCTAACCATGTAAATAATTTATCATTTCATACAATTAATATTAATTGCCTAGCTGGGAGTGGTGCTATATGCCTATTATCCCAGTACTTGAGATGCTGAGTCAGGAGGATCATTGGTTTTAAACCAGCCTCAGAAAATTTATGAGACTCTCAACAACTTAGCAAGACACTATTTCAAAACCCAAAAACAATATCAAGCTGAGAGTTCATCTCAGAGGTAGAAGCCCCTGGGTTCAGTCCCCGGCACCATCACAATAAATTAAAAGTTGACTCAGTGTTCTAAAGAAATGCAAGGATTAACAAAGTAAAAAGCAAAAAACAAACAAAAATCTATTGTCACCTTATTACAAAAGATACTTCAATAAAAAAAAGCTAAAATGAAACTCATAAAAGAAGATATGCAGAACAAGCATTAAAAAACTGGACATGATTATTTTAATACCAGATAATATTAAAGTGATGTTTTTTAAGTAGAAAAAAAAGAGGAGGATCTTATAATGATGTAAGGGTAATTAACCAGGACTATATAACTGTTATTGTTGTCTATGTATATTGTAAACTACCAAATTCAATAAAAATACATATAGTTAATGGGCAAAATATAGGAATCACCCATTGTCATACTTGTAATTCCTCTCTGTCAGCAATTGATATGACAATAATAATAAAAAAAAATTAGTAATGGCACCTAAAAGCCAAAGAGCACTATCAACTGCTTGATTTAATTGAAATGTATGGATCACAACATCTAACCAATATAGGAATACATACTTTAAAACTACACATGGTACATTACTTGTCACGATGGATCATGAAATTAGTGCCAAAAATGTTTAAATATTAAAAGCATACACAATGTATTCTCTGATCACAATGGATTTTGATTTCAATAGCAATAAGATATCTAGAAAATCCCCAAATATCTGGTAGTTAAGTAGCAATTCATAAATAATTCATGGGTTCAAGATAAAATTACAATGTTGAACTGGAGAACAATACAACTAAACTCAGAGCATTAAATTACTTTAAAATACCTCTGTTAAGAAAAGAAGGGTATAAAATCAAATTAAATGTGAATCTACCATAGGAAAAAAAATCAATTTTAAAGAGTCAACATAACTAGAATAAAACCAACAAAGAGGACATAAACTCAACATTTCTTTTGAATATCAAGAAAATTTCCAAATTGACTAATCACAAAAAGAGAAAATAATA
Source organism: Graphiurus murinus (assembly GCA_004027655.1). Taxonomy (NCBI): domain Eukaryota; kingdom Metazoa; phylum Chordata; class Mammalia; order Rodentia; family Gliridae; genus Graphiurus; species Graphiurus murinus. The sequence goes on along the minus strand of PVLC010007205.1, from coordinate 37,685 downwards.
CAAATCACCAATACCCAGAGTGATAAAGGGGTTTTCATTATAAACCCTATGTACAATAAAGTAATAACAAGATAATATATCAGCCATTTAATATTGGTACATTTGACAACTTAGATGATATGATTTTCTTGGAAAGCACAACTTACCGAAAATGATGCACACAAAACAATAAAATATTTGAAGACATATTGATGAAATTGAATTTATTATCAAAACCTTCCCAAACTGATGACTTCAGAACAAATTGTTTTTTTTCCTCATAGATTCTTTAAACATTCTAGGACAAAACGATAACATGGAAACATATTGCACAGAGAAAGAGTGATCAATACCCTACTTGTTTTCAGTCTTATTTTCTTCATACAAAATCTGACAAAGACATTCCAAGTAAAGAAAAAGAAAAATAAGAAGAAAAAGCAAAAGGAAAAGAAAAAAGAAAAAAGGACAAACCATTATCCTTCATGATTAGAAACACAAGACAAAATATTAGCAAATGGAACTCAACAATATATTAAAATTAGAATATATTATGGTCAAGTAAGATTTAACTCAGGAATATGTACCTACGAATAACATTTAAAAATTCAGACAATGTAATTTATCACTTTAACAGAAGAAAGAGAAAAATCCTTTAAACAGGCACATAAAGAGCATTTAAAAATATTCACATTCATGTAGAGTAAGAATAGTAGTGTTCCTTCTCAAACTTGTGTGGGGCATACAAGAAAAGTCAAGAGCAAACCCTGTGATCATAGACATCTATCTGTATTCCTCTGCTTTTGCAATGGGGCTTCTTTCTTTTTTTTTTATTGCTGCATTATAATCATACATCTTTGTTAGGTACAAGCTGGTAAAGACATACATGCATACATCTCTCATTTAACCCTTTCCCAATTCCCGCCCCACTCCCTCCCCCTCCCTCCTCAAGTTCAGTTTAGTGATTGACTTTGATGTTTGTGAAGGTACACCATGTGCATCAGGGCGTTTCCCTCCCCACCTTCCCATCACCTTCAGTTAAGTCACCTTCTTTGCTCATCTAAGTTTTCTCCTTCTGTGTCTTGAGTCCCTCTTATGTCTCACTTTCTCCCTAGTTTCCTCATGTTAGGGAGAGCATACGATTTTTTACTTTTTGTGACTGACTAATCTCACTTAGCATTGTGTTTGCCAGTTCCATCCATTTCCCTGCAAATGATATGATTTTGTTCTTCTTTATGGCTGAGTAAAATTCCCTAATGGGGGCTTATTTCTGAGCTTCTGAACCTGGCAGGTAACAGATGGGCTGTTTCAAAATGGCCATTTTTCCTCCTCCCCTTTTCCTTCTCTCCCAGATAAGGAATAACATGCTCTTATCAGTTTATTGTCTAAAGGAATGAAGACCTGGCACATGTGGGTTCAAAATCAAAAAATCAACTGAAGAAAGACATAGACTTGATTTTTCTTTCTGTTAGGCACACCTGCTTGACCCTGAAGAGCCAGCTCTTAAAAGGAACATTATTTCCTCTGCTTGGAGAAAATCAAGCTTTTTTGGTCCTGAACATCAAATTCATTGGCTTTTCCAATTTGCTAGCAAATTCATAAAATTTATTTTTCCTTCTTCCCAAAAGCTTGTCCCAATTATTTGATTTGGTAAATTGGGACAAATACCAAAATTCAGTTACAATTTCAGAAACAATTAATTGCATGTTATGCCATAGAGAACAAATGGAAAATAAAACACTGATAAATCATGATAGAGTGGAGGGATGAATGACTTGTTTTCAAAGAATTATTTAATAACATATTTTATTAATATTCTATCTTTTCTTTAAAAGTGTCATGTCTAAAATGATATGACCAAATCTGAAAGGACACACATTTGTGTTCTTTTCATTGTTACAAAAATTCCTATGTGATAAATGACACAAGACCATGTAGGGACATTAGCATATGCTTGAACTCAAAAACATTCTGAATACTGTATCATGAAAAACCCTGGATGAAGTCTTGGGAGACCTGAGCTTCAGGTCTCATTCTAAAAGAAATCCTCTAAGTATAGTATCATGTCCTCTGCCAAAAGGGATAGTTTTAGTTCTTTTTTCCCTATTTTTACCCCTTTGATTTCTTTCTCTTGCCTTATTGCTCTGGCTAAAGTCTCAAGTACTATATTGAACAGAAGAGGTGATAATGGACATCCTTGTCTTATTCCTGTTTTTAGTGGGAACTCTTGCAGTTTTTCTCCATTTAATATGATGTTGGCTGTGGGCCTATTGTATATTGCCTTTATGATTTTGAGGTACGTTCCTTCTATTCCGATTCTCTGAAGTGTTTTAGCATGAATGGGTGTTGGATCTTGCCATCACTTCAACACATAGGCACAGGTAAAAACTTTTTCAACAAGACCCCCAAAGTACAAGCAACTCAAAGGAAGATCAATACATGGGATTGCATTAAACTGAAGAGCTTCTGCACAGCAAAGGAAACTATCAAGAACCTCAACAGAGAGCCCACAGAGTGGGAGAAAGCTTTTGCCAGCTACTCTTCTGATAGAGGTCTAATATCTAGGATATACAGAGAACTCAAGAAAATCACAGCTAAGAAAACAAATAACCCATCAAAAAATGGGCAAAGGATCTAAATAGACACTTCACAAAAGAAGAAATACAAATGGCAAATACATGTATGAGGAAATGTTCAACATCATTAGCAATCAGAGAGATGCAAGTCAAAACTACCTTGAAATTTCACCTAACTCCAATCAGAATGGCAATCATAAAAAACACGAACAACAACAAATGCTGGCAAGGGTGTGGAGAAGTGGGAACCCTAATACATTGTTGGTGGGATTGCAAATTAGTGCAACCACTTTGGAAAACAGTATGGAGGATTCTTAGATGAATGGGAATGAACCTACCATATGATCCAGCAATACCACTTCTGGGTATCTACCCAAAAGAATGGAAACCAAACTATCAGACCGATGCGTGTGTATCTATGTTTACAGCTGCACAATTCACGATAGCCAAACTATGGAAGTAGCCAAGATGTCCATCGACAGATGAATGGTTTACAAAACTATAGGATATGTACACAATGGAATTTTACTCAGTCATAAAGAAGAACAAAATCATGTTACTTGCAGAGAAATGGATGGAACTGGAAAACATTATGTTAAGTTAGATTAGTCAATCACAAAGAGTAAAAAAGCATATGTTCTCCCTAATATGTGGATGCTATGGAGAATATGGGGCATAAGAGGATCTCCAGATGAAAAAGGAGAAACCCTAGATAAGCAAATAAGTTGACTTAACAGAGGGGATGGACTGGGGTAGGGGGAAAGACACCTGAAGGCACTTGATATACTTTCACAAATATATCACAGTCAATCACTAAACTGAACTTGAGAAGGAGGGGGTTAGGGAGTGGGGTGGGAATTGAGGAAGGGATTAATTGAGAAATGTGTGCATATATGCCTTTATCAGTTTGTACCTAACAAAATTGTATGATTACAATGCACCAATTATTATAAAAATAAATAAATAAAAAAAAGAAATCATCTGTGCATCTTGTCTAAATTTCCTTATTTGATAATAAGTATTCTTAGAAAAGGTGTGTTTTATAAATATAAATATTTAAAATTTTTTAATTTAAAATATTTTAAATTTATAATCATGTGCTTTTATTGTTAAAGGCTCATATATTATGTGATTTAAAACTGTGTAACTATGCCTTTTTTTTAATTCTGTGACCTATGATCTGTACTCCTTTCTGCCATGTTCCCATTTAGTTTTTTCTCTATATTCTCCCTGATAATTTCTCTACACACATAAGCACATGTGCTTTTAAGTGGAAGCGTTTTAAAATCTTTCAAAATACCTTACATAAAAGCTTGATTATTTCTTTTAGTGATAAGTGTCCTGAAAATGGCTCACTTAATCGACTAAATACATGTCCTCAATTATTTCCACCCAAATTATATCTATCCATCAGAATCAAATTTAAGTAAGGACCAAACTTATATGAAAATATCTGAATAAATGAGTTACCTCAAATCATATTTAGTAGAGAGTAGTTAGGTATGTATCTTTGTGGAAAATGTCAACCAACTGCAGGCAATTTATTTAAGCAAAATCAGCCATTATGCATAGCATATTTTTCATCTTGATATATGTATTGATATTTTTCCTTCTAGTTGGTAAGTGCTTTTCTTTCCATTAAAAAAATCATGTTTGCCTGTCATGGGAGTGCACAATAAAATCCCACTGTTTTGTAGGCTATGACAGGAGGATCACAAGTTCAAGGACAGCTTCGGCAAGTAGTGAGACTTTCATCAACCTAATGATACCTTCTTTCCAAATTAAAATGTGACTGAGGGTGTAGCTTCAAGGTGAAAGGCCCCTGGGTTCAAATCCCAGTACTATATACAAAAAAATATTTTTGAGTTTTGGTTTCTATGTTTTGGGGATTTTTTCTGTGTTTTTGTTGTTGCTATATTTGAAAGTAGCTTGCTGCTTTTGGTGGTGCATGGAAGACATACAGATGTGAAATGAACCTGATATATAAAACAAGGACTGTCTTTAACCCATTAAGTCACAAGTTTTCAATTCTGCAAACCGTTTGATAAGATTGACACAGGTGCATTAAATAGGTTAGAAATAATAACCTAGAACCCATTATATAATTTATTATATCAATAGCAATGGTGAATATTATTACTAAACACTCACATATTAATTTTCTCAAAAGAATTTAACTCTAAAAACATGAGTATTTATTTCAAAGTTATAAATAGTATATTTGTTGCTCAATTTAATTTTTTACATGTTCCATAAATGGGATGATGTGACCTAATGGGTTAAATACCTGGCTTTCAGGTGATGCAGGGATATTTTAAGAGGGTATTCCCTTACCCTTGACTAGTATCCTCTGGATACTTCAGTATATTTTAAAAAAATTAAGCCCTCTATCCCTTAATGTACTCTTCTGAGCCATGTTTTCATAATGTATTTGCAAAGCTCCTTTAATGTCAAATGAGCCCCTGCACTCAACTTCATTATCATAAAAATGCCAGTTCTTCTGTAGTGAAGAAATCCAATTACTTGTGACGAAGGTGTTTGGATGAAAATGACAAAATGAACAACTGTTAGTGGAAATAAGACCAGCCTTTTCTATAATCTCGCAGGGGTTCGGATAAGCTGTATGAATATGGAGAAAGGAAACCAAAAGAGAGGAGGTTTTGCAACGCATAGGCCACGTTCAATCCTTTTTCTAATTCAATTTTTTTGGCTTTCAAGAACAGCATCAGAAGGAGATTATTTCTAATTGCATTTTTCCATTGGATTAATTTGTCAGATTTGAAGGAAATGAGGGAAATTAACAAGCACCCAGACGAGAGGTCAGTTATAGAAGGGAACACTGTTCTCACAGTATTTATTTTGTGAGCAGACCACAGGTGCTGAAGTAAGAATGATGCTATTGAATAGGGTCTTGATCACTCCATACCTCTCCTTGGGCTTCAGCCCTGAAGTCTCACATCAGTGAGGAGGAAATTACAGCCACTCCATGCTGACATTGTTAGAGATGTTAAATTAATTATTGTAGGAAAATTTGCAATATGAAGTACATGCATACTGCAGACATTCGACGGGCAATTTTTGTCATTTACTACAGTATTTCATTTTGTTTGTTTGTTATGGTGTGATGAGGCAGAACAGATGACCTGAGAACAGGAAGGGCTAAAAGAGGTCATCTGTATAAAGAACAGAAATAGGGAAAGCTAATAGATGCAGGGATAACAGTGTAGATTAATATAAAACTTCAGCCCCATGAGAGATCAAAGGAGAACGGATGAGGACACAGATGAGCAGTGCCAAGAGGTTAGATGGACCCATTGGCCTTTGGAATAAAGACTCAAATTAAGAATTGCAACTGGTCAAAAGGGATTTCGTCCCCCAAAACCAAATTCTAACCAAACATGAAAGGACAGATGGAACTGGGCATGGTGGCACACACCTGTAATCCCAGTATTTGGAAGGCTGAGGCAGGAGGATTCTAGGTTCTAGGACAGTTTCAGCAATGTAGGGAGGTACCTCAGCAGCTTAGTGAGACCCTGTGTCAAAAATAAAATAGGTCTGGGGCTACAGCTCAGAAATAGCATCTCTCTGAGTTGAATCTCCAGTACCAAAGTAAGAAGAAGAAGAAGAAGAAAAAAAAAAAAAAAAAAAGCAAATGGGACCACAACACAAAGCTCACCTTTCTAGAACTTGAACTGCTACTCTCTTTCAGGGACCTCTCCTCCACTATGTCAAGGACCTGCTTACTTACGTCTTCAGTCTTCCCTGGCTTAGAATAAATCTTTATATCCTATACCCTCCCTTCTACAGTCTGTCAATTCATTCTTTAATGTACCAGACAAGATCCAATAAGAGGATACACTTGGAATTATTCTGGCTGGCACTCCAGATGGGTCAACGGGGGAAGGGACCCAGAAGAAAGAATTTGATTACACTGGGATTATACCCAGGCCTTCCTGAATGCTAAACCTATGCTCTACAACTGAGATACACGCTCAACCCAACACTTAATATTTTAGACAGAAAAAGTGCTTTACAGTGAGAGAGATCTATGTTAAAATCCTGGTTCTACATTTAAGAGTTATTTTTTTTCTTATACAGATTAATTGTTCCACACTTCGCCTTTCTTGTCTGAAAAATAAAGATAATAAGTCTTGGCTTAGAGTTTGTCATGAATTAAATGAGACTGAAGGGAAGATCTGGAACACCATCAGTACCATATCCTCATATCCTCCCCTCATTTCCCTGTTCCTTCAATACTCCTGTTCACTTTCTTACCACATATAGTTCATGAGATGCTTTTAATAATTACAACTAAATATGGTTTTTTTTTGCACTGAATAATACTCAGAAAGAAAGTTTTTCGTTAAAAGTATTTCTTGATGGTGTAATTCCTCTTTCTGGGAGGAATAGTTATCCAATTACCCATTTTTTACCAATTAAAACAAGATAACGCCCTCATGCATTCTCTAAGCTCACAGAGCCAATTGTCCCTAGATTGGCTTTTTCTTAATGAAATTACCCAAAAAGGATCCCCAACACTAATTTCTCCATCTGATTGAGAATGTTTCAGTAACTTACTACAGGAGAAACATAGATCTTCCTAAGGAAATAATAGTTATTTATGAAAATCTCTGAAGCTGGTGCTATGAAAACTGATTACTTGTTTCCAAAGTTTTCCAAAACTAGCCCTACTGATAAATGATGCTAAGTTTCTGGCATTCTATAATTTTATGTTTCTAAGGTTCTAAGTCTGTGATCACAAAGATGAAACATGTTTATTAATTTAAAATTTTGATACCAAAGGTGTATAATTTAAGCTATTTCCATAGCTGACGAAACTTTGGCTATCCCCATTAAATATCTAGATTCTACATGTGGTGTCTGGCTAGCTGGGCTTTCTGGTATGTCTCTTCCTTTTCCAAAGGAGAATTTAAAAGTCATCTCTTATACTTCCCTAGGACATTTGTGCTTAATGAGCTGAACACCTACATATTGTGTGTGTGTGTGTGTGTGTGCATGTGTGTGTGTGTGTGCATGTGTGTGCATGTGTGTATGTGTGTGTGTGTGTGTGTGTGTGTGTGTGTGTGTGTGTTTGTAATTGACGCTGGTTATTTTTCTGTATACCAATACCAATTTTGGTTTATGATAAAAATTTGATGGGATTAGATGCATCAATGAGAATTAAGTAGGATTTTATCTGAAAACAAAGGCAAACCTAGCATATCAATGTCTCCTCTTAACACTTTCCAGGCTGTTATTTTTACATATCATAACTCAAGGTATACCTTCTACCTAGGATCTGACCTGAGCAAACCATCTACATTTTCTGAACACATGATTTCTAATGGTAGCATCACTTTCTAAATATTTGGAGCACATTTTCTTCTCTATAATTGCTTTCTTTAGATTGTATGTTTGTAGTCCCCAAGAACATGGGTATAGTAAATAGCGAGCAAAGATAAATGGGCAAAGATGCCTTCACTCAGTGTGTGGGTTTATTGTCAGGCCGACTGCACAACGTGACAAAAGGACCGCTAGGTGGAGATGTTGCGTCACATTGAAGGGCAAGGGCAGTTAACGGCTCACTCAGTGCAGGATTGTTAGTGTAGCACCAGCTGTAGTCTTCCCAAGCAGATACATGAGTTTTTTCCTAAGCAGGTGAGTTGATGAGTAATTTCTCCTCTCATAAAGATGATAGATTTTTCAAAGACTATTAGCCATGAAAATACCTGTCCTTACCAAATAAAGTACAGGGACTTTCTTACAAGATTTTATTCTCCCTAAGAAATATCAGTATTTTTCTTCTTTTTTATTTTGGTACTAGGGACTGAACCCAGTGCCCTTATACCTCTGAGCTACACCCTCAACCTATTTTATATTTATTCTGCTTTTTTAAACAGGGTCTCACTAAATTGCTGAGAGGCTGGCTACATACATTGCTGAGACTGTCCTGGAATGTGTGATCAACTTCCAAAGTACTGGGATTACAGACAGACTTGTACCATCATGCTCGGCTAAGTTAACATGAATTTATTTATTTATTTATTTATTTATTTATTTATTTATTTATTTATTTATTTATTTATTTATTTTATTTTTTTGTGGTGCTGGGGATTGAACCCAGAGGCATTCTACCTTAGAACTACAACCCCAGCCTGATTTTATTTCTTATTTTGAAACAGGGTCTCACTAGGTTGATGAGAGTCTCACTACTTGCTAAGGCTGTCCTCAATCCTTAGATCCTCCTATTTCAGCCTCTCAAGTACTGGTCAACATATAATTTTAATCTATTCTATGAAATATGACATTCAAAACTAATCTTCAGGCCTTTACATTGTTACTAACTTTTATCATAATCTTAAGCAGGGGATTCAATATGTCTGAGTTTCAGTCTCTTTAGTAAATCTGAGGACTTGGAATATAGTTTTGCTAAAATGGTGTATAAATTTGAGTTGATGTAAATGGTTTTAGGATCAGCTATTGTCTCTTTTCTTTTGTCCCCATGTTCCAATGACTCTGCGATAGGAGGTGTGGGGGGAACTTCTGGCTGACAGAGTCAAAGGTAAATGGGTTTGGCTAGGTATAATTACCATAAGGAAGAAGGTGCATGACCTTCATTTCCAATATCAATATAATGGAGCCACATGGGTAATTGAAAATGTTCTCGTAGTCATAGCTTTAAACAGTGACAAAAAATAAAATTAATTTTAATAATGCATCTATGGAATATAATTTATCTGAAAGACTGTCATTCCAACATGAAATCAGCATAAAAAAACTTGCTAATGAGATGATTTTTTTGTGTTAAGTCTGAGAAATTGATGTGTATTTTACATTTCTGGTACATCTTAATCCAGATACTATATTTTCATAGGAAATATGTGATCTGTTTTTAGATTCCATTCAAGTGGCTTTTGCAACAGTAGGCCTGCATATCCAAGTTGTCATGAACGTAATGAAATGTTTTTCAGCAGTGGACAGTCAGGGTTTTTAAAAATATAAATTAAATGAATTCAAATTAAATAATACCAAATAATTATTTGGGTACACCTGTCATATATCAAGTACTTAATAACCAAAGAGGCTCAAAGCCACTGTATTTAAGCTTGATCTGCTCAAAATAATCATAGTGAATTTTGCTATGTATATAAAAACAAGTAGACAATTGTTCTACAACACTCTGGGGAATTTCCTGAGCTGAAAACAATTTTACCATTGGCACAGATATTCTCCCCAAGAAGATGAGAACCTTTTGAAGGTGATTATCTTGCCTTATTAACATTCGATTTTTATGAATTCCAGTACGATATTTGTTACATTCAGGAATTTGATGAATACTTGTCATTTTAAATGAAATCATGTATTTCTTTGCAGTGATAACATATTCTCTGAAAATTAATGGAATGTATTAATCATCATTAATATATTGCTGGCATTTATCAAAGACGATTGCAAGTTAACTAGTATTGAGTTGAGGCCTCTTATGACAGCATTGATCCCTCTCAAATGGAGTGCCAAGAGAGGACCAGAGTCAGTCCATCTGCTACTGCTGAGAGACAAGAAAAAAAAAGAAAGAAAGAAACTCGCATAGAAACTCGCATATTACTGCATTTATATTCTTCCCCTGACAATTATCGAACTTTACGAATCTCAACCTCATTACATTTGGATAGGAGCCAACTATCTTCAGAAAACTGTACTAAAAATTAATGGTGGGGAATTGCTGAAAAAAAAAGTGGTGGAAAAAGACATATGGTTAATGATGACATATTATTGCAGAAAAATGCAGTGGTTTGCACAGTTCTGGCAACAGGAATTAGACGGGGTACTGTTAACTCCAGTGGGCGATGTTGGGGGCCACGCAGGTCCTCTGGAAGCTGCTCTTCCTCTATAATCATATTTGATATGCAACATTACTTCCTGGTTGCTGAGCTTCAGCACGTCGTGGGTCTTTGTCATAAATGGAGAGAACTGCAAGGAGAGGCGTCTTTCTTTATTTCCTTTAAATCGAATCTAGCTGTGCCCGAGTTCAGCGCAAACATATGGCACATTTGAACACCCATACACCCAGCTCACCACCATGGCACTGAGAGAGCGCTATTAAATGTCTTGCCACAGTAAGATCTTTCTAACTGTGATCAGAAAATAGTGGCATTTGGATGGAAGATATTTTCTTTTTTCTCTTTTCAAATCTGAAAATGGTGTCCATGGCAATTTTTTTTTTTTTTTTTTTTTTTTTTTTTTTTTTTTTTTTTTTTTTTTTTTTTTTTTTTTTTTTTTTTTTTTTTTTTTTTTTTTTGGTACTGGGAATTGAACTCAGGGGCATTCTACCTCCGAGCTACACCCCCAGCCCTATTTTTTATTCTTTATTTTGAAACCGAGTCTCACTAAGTTGCAGAGTGCCTCACTAGGTAGCTGAATCTGGCCATGAACTCGGATCCTCTGGTCTCAGCTTCCCAAATGCTGGGATTACAAGCGTGCACCACCATGCTCAGCTCCCATGGCAAATTTTATCAGAAGAATACACCCTCTGCATGCTGTTAGCTGTTTTGTTTTCTGGAGTGTGGCTAAAGGCCATTGTGAGTTTATTTTGTGGAAAGAAGAGAAAAAAAAATAGAGAGCTCAGGATAAGAGTCTGGAATTACTGAAAACCATCTCACTCACTTTACCTTGCCTGTCTTCAGTTCCTTATGAGCCTCAAGAGCGCGACTAGTTCATGATCCCTTAACTGTTAATGGGATTTAAATTAATTTTACCAAATCAAAGAAGAGGTTTGTAGGGACAAAAGGATTATTTGAATTAAAGTGGAGTTAGGAAAACAGATTGCAGAAATAACCTTGATCTTGCCCAAATCCACAGTTAATCCTACCTTCAAGCTCCTTAAAGAATGTGCATGAAGAAGGCAAGAAGAATAACAATATATCAAAAAACATTTTATTGTTATCAAGATTGGGAGGCAAATCTCAAAACTGAGGTTTTAGTCTCTATCCTGACCAGGCTCTTTTTTTTTTTTGTCTTTTTATTTATTTATTTTTTTTACTTGAAAAAAATTTTTTTTTATTTATTTTTTTTCAGCATGGATTTTTTTATACATTTCTTGAGTACAACAGGGTTACATAGACATTTATGACATATCAATCATTGTCAGATCACAAATAGCACCACTTCTTCGTTTTACACATATAGCCCACATTCTTAACTCTTTTTGAAGTCTTTCTAGAACCAGATCTGGATCAGATCAAACTCAGGGCAAATGAGTGAAGACACACACATACACACACACACACACACACACACACACACACACTTAAACACAACTTCCTATCACTTGGAGATGTGTTTAAGCTTTGTACTAGAATCTGACCAGTGCTGATATTTTGGGAAAAACCTGAGGGGAAATGAATCCCTTGTGGTTCTACATTGTTGATAAGTGTAAAAGAAAGAATCGTTCTCACACTCATACTCCAAATTGCCACAGTTTAAAAGTTTAAAATAAGAGAGAGACTCTGGGAACTAACAGTCCTGCATCTTATCCCAACACCCCAACCTGGGCTTCCTCCTGAGCATTGGGTCAAGGATAGCACTTTTCACACTTTGATTCCGCCTGCTCTCTCCAGTTCAGCCCAGCAGGTACTCTTCCTCTTGTAGTTCAACAGCATATATTTCTTCCCTTGTATATTCAGTAGACTTGAGATGAACTGCCCCAGTTACCACTAAGTATCAAAGCTTAAAATAGGACAGATAAACACAGGTAGTAATAGAACACTAAGAAGTACAGCCAAGTTATATCTGAGATAAATTCCCCACCTCATCCCAGCTCTGGTTGTGAAATTCCTGCTTTTTTTTCCCCCACAGCACAGATGATCTCATTTGTTTCCTCCTTTGTGAAGTTATTTGTGATCCCTTTTTACCACTAACTTCTTCCTCAGAAAATGTGGTTTATCTTATAGACCACATCTTAACCTCTCTTGCTCTCAAGTCCTTTATAAGATTGCCTTCCATGTCTGAGATTGAATTCCTTAGAGGTAGGCTGTGTCTTGCTATACAGTAGTATGATGCAGAAAATGAAACATACCAAAAAGCAAAACAAAACGAAACCATACACAATGTAAACTACATTTTGAATCAAAATTGACAACTTAGTTATCTGACCTCATGTAGGACAAAGCTCATTATATTCATGAAGGTGACCACAGAATGAATGTCTTTGTTCTGACAAAGTATTGAATGAATAACTATTTCCTAGGTCACAAAATAGAATTGTTATAAATTAATGTTTTCTAATTGTCTGAACTACTGCAAGACTAAATAATCCACATGACTGTCTAAAACTATGTGTTAGCACAATTCAGGTGAGTGTGTTTCTTTATCCAAATTTCAAGATAATTGTAGATTTGCATATAGTTGTAACAAATAATCCAGAAAACTGTCTATATGTCACCCAGTCTTCACAACTGGAATATCTGTGTAATGACTCTAAGCATCTATGTAACCCTCTGCTCTATTTTGCAGGATGTGTCAAGGATAGTATAGGCTCAATCTGAATGAACTTTAATTTGAACTGGCATGTATTTGGATTCAGAATGAAGACCTTGACTTTGGCATCTTTATGACTGACCCTGACCAAATGAGTAATGAAACTTAGGAGAAAAATATCTTGTATGCTACCCATGTGTTTTTGCTGTACTGCCTAAACCTTGTTATAATTTGTAATGAAGGCTAAGGTTGCCAGGTGCTGATCTTGGGGCAGGGGAAGAGTAGTTTTTTCTACTCTAAGGACCTGAACGTGTCAATCAGACAGCAGTGACTCTAGAAGGTCAATTCCCCACCCTCAGATCAAGTCCACTGCCACAGTCAATGCTGGGAAGCTGGCTGGCCAAGTCTCTGAACTGTACATAGGACACATCTTCACAGCTTGTGGGCTGGTCTCATGAACCCAGAGACTTCTCTGCTAGTGCTGTTCAGGTATAAGGAAGCCTGCTTTAAAATGAAACAACACTTAACATATACAAAGCACGAATTATTACAATAAAAAAAAAATGAAACAACACAGTAGAGGGATACTTTCATATGCAATGTATGAATGGTGACTTTAGATTTGGTTAAGTGAGATATCAGTTCCAATGGATTGAGTGGTCAACACCAACTACACTCTCAAAAACCACTCACCCCCTATCCAACATGGAAACATTTTCACCCTCCCGCAGCATGTTTCAAGGCTCCTGCATGCCCCTTGCACTAAGTGCTCTCCATGCTGTAGGTCATTTACACACTTGGTTCCTTCTAGGTCTTTAAGGATGGCAATATACACTATATACCTTTTTTTTATTTGCAGAATTTAGCAATATCCAGCACTTAGTAGAAGATCAATACTTTTTTGCTGATAAAATAAAACAGAATAAAAAAATTCACTTTTCTGTTTGAATTAGGTAATGTCTCTATCTGCCATGGACTATGTGGTGAATTTGCAATAAAAAAGAGCATTTATATTAATGCAATTAAATTTACATCTCATGGGAGTCATGTCTCTTGTTACTCTCATCAATACTGAAAGTCTCATCTGTTAAAACTGACCTATTCACCTTGAGTGATCTGTTTGATGAGACCAACCATTGGATATTTGCAGAGACATGTGTCCTGGTGCTGGGCATAGCTGTCTTCTCATGGACTCTCTACATGTGCAAAATCCTCACATTGGTGCCAGCCAAGGTGTGCTGCCATAAAGGTCAGTAAGCTGAAAAGGATGTTATGTCTATGAATACCATTATTTCTACTTTATATTTTAATTGATTGGATTCTACAGTTAAACTGTTTCATTTTGATACAAACTTTAATGTCTGTAAATTCTAGTTTGTGTCTTTTTTACTTACTCCTTAAAGCATAGGACAAACATTAATTGTTCTCTCTCTCTCTCTCTCTCTCTCTCTCTCTCTCTCTCTCTCTCTCTTTCTCTCTCTGTGTTTTACTGGGGACTGAACCCAGGAGCACTCTACCTCTGAGCTACATTCCCAGCCCCATTTTAGTTTTTTTGTTTTGAAACAGGGTCTCTCTCATTAGGTTTTGGAGCACCTGGCTACATTGCTGAGGCTGTTCTCCAACCTGCAAGTTCTCCTGTCTCAGCCTCCCAAGTACTGGAATTACAGGTGTGGACCACCATGCCCTGCTTACCTTCATTTCTAAGTAGCCATATGGCCTTATCACAGAACACATTTGACTTAGGTAGGGGAGATTGTCTCCATTTTTAGAGAAAATTAATGAAGTTTATTAATTCATTCATATGACAAATGAAGGATTTTAATTTTGATCTTCCAATTTAGTCTTGTTTATTAATATTTCTTCCCAAGTCTAGAGGTGTAAGTACATGGGAAAGAACATCAACATTTCTGTCTAATTCAGGGAGGTAAAAATGAGAAAAAGGAGGAAATAAAAGACAATGACTTTGAGTCAAATCCTTCTCAGATTAGTTTCTGATGGGAACTGCTTACCAGACAAAAACTTCAGAATACTCAAGGTCTCAGAGTTTCACAGTCCATTTAAGATACCGTTGAAAGCGACAATGATGAGTGAAGGGTCAGGATTCTCTGGAAGTAATTTTGTAGCTAAAAGTCATGGTCAGTTTTCTTCATCTGATGCTACTTTTTGCATTTTTGCCCTCTTAAGATAAAGCTGAATAGCCTCAAGTACATCGCCCTGTAGGAAACTAAAGGTTTCCATCTGCCCTAATATGACATCCACTACTCATATATGATGGTTGACAACATTTATATTAAAATTTAAAAAGAAAATTCTCCTTAGTTGAGCTGTCCACATTTGGGAACTCAGTACCAAAGTAGTCTTCATGTGGATTCCCATCTATTGAACAATACTGTTCTAGAATCCATATCATTACTTATCATCAGTAGAAACTGAGCAAGTGGCGTGCCAAGAATTAAGTTCCAAATCTGTGAAATATCTTATCCCTAAACAAAGGCATGTACAAGAGAGCCTCTCTAGTTTTGGAGATCCTGGTGCTACAAGCCTCTCTTTATTGGCTTTATCTTCACAATGAGTGTAGGCATGCTATATGGCCACTCCCATAGTCTTCTTCTATGTCTGTCTGAAAAGACAAGGAACAATAAGTCTTATTTAGTATATGATGGTTAATTTAGTGTTTAAAGTGCACATGCTGCTTTCACTTTTGGAAATCAGTCCTCCCTAGACTGAGCTGTACCACATGATCCTTGTGTTTTTCAAGTCTTCCTTACTATACCTTCTCAGGGCCTCCTTTATAAATTCTTCTTCCACTGACCAGGTTTCAGATGTAGGCACAAATCAGAGCTCTTTCCTTGGATCCTTTTGCCATCCCGTACACAACTTTCCAGGTGATTACCACAACCCTATGGAAGTTCTTTCACTAAGTACACAGACCATCAGTTCGAGACCTGGCATCTCATTCCCTCCACCAGCCTCACCTTCCCTTCATCTCTTCTCACTGCATCTAGACTCACAGGTAGAATGTGCCACAGAATTCCTCCTTCTGTTTAATCCTAATTTCAAACAGCCTGTCTCTGAGTATTTTTCTATGCCATTCCCCTTAAAACCTGAAGTTTGCCAACAACTTGACATTTTAGTTCACAAGAGTGGGGCTCCAACAATGAGATTAATATCCTTATAACAAAAAGGAAGGGGGATGGGAGTGCAGCTTAGTAGTGGAGCATCTCTTCTGTGCTTGGCATGTGGAAAGCTCTGGGCTCTACCTCAGCACCAAAAGAAAAAAAAAAAAAAAAAAGGAAGAGACTCATAATTGATTACTCTTGATTCCCTCCCCTCCTTCTTCAAGAACATGAACCAAGGAAAGGTCCTGTGAGCACACAGTGAGAAGGTCGCTGTCTCTGAGCCAGGAGAATAGCCCTCAGGTGTCAAGAAATTGGCCCGTCCTTTGATCTTGGACTTCCTAGGCTTCAGAACTCGGAGAAATACCTTTCTGTTCTTTAAGCCACCCCGCCTGTGGGATTCTTTAAAGCAGCCCGAACAGATGATGAGAGAGTCCTTAATAAAAAATTGGTTCAACATGCAAGTAAATGAGCTAAATAATGGAGAAAATACACAAAACTCGAGCCTTAAGGTTATCTTAAATATAATTAATTCCAGCCCATCGACCTGGTACTTGAGTATAATCTATCACATCCTCTGTAGCAGTCACCCAGTTATTTGAAGCTTCCAGTGACAGGAGAAAGCTAAGCTTTTGTTTACAGAAGCAGCCCTTCCCCAAAGTGCAACTCTTCTCCCCACAGACGCTCACCCCATCCCTCTCTCTGTTCCCGAGGGCCTTATTGAATGATTATGGATTTTTCCACATGGTAGTTTTTCAGATACATGGAGGTTGAATCTAAAGCAGACCTGAGGATATATATAACAGGATCTGGATCACCTGAGGCCCTTTATGTAAAGAAAAACCAAAATTGCCCCCAAGTGGTCATGCTGGCCTCATGTTTCATCACATTCTTTCCAGAACTTCATACAACCTCTAGCAGACAAACACAGTTCATCAAAAAGTATTTTCTTCCTTGGTACAGCCAAATAGAGAGAAAGAATGTAAAAACACAGGATACTTAAAATGTCAATTTCACTCCAGTACACATCCCCTGTCCTGTGTCCAGAAGAGAAAACAAAAACCAAAATCTTGACCTTACTGGTTGAATTGGATTCCCTACACTATTCCTATAGTGACAAACTCCTGCAATATTTTTAAATTTTGTTTCTCATTCTAAGACTCATGGGTATTCTTGGGCAAAATTAACTTTCTTTGGGAGATCTGTGATACTCTCTTATACCTAGAATCTCTTGCCAGGCATGATGGGCCAAGCCTATAATCCCAGTACTTGGGAGGCAGAGAAAGGAAGATCACAAACTTCAAGGCCAGACTCAGCAACTTAGTGAGACCCTCAACAACTTAGTGAGATCCTGTTTAAAAATAAAAGATTTTTAAGAAGGATCATTTAAGAAGGGTTAGGGATATAGCTCAGAGATAGAATGCCTCTGGGTTCAATCTCCAATCCCCCTTCACCCCTCCCACACACAAACAACAAAGCAAGAAAACTCTTGGATATAGTTCTGTCTTCTCTCTTTAGCTTACATACATCTATTACTTCTTGATTAGGTATTGTCTAAACTTTAACATGAAATAAGATTCTTACATTAACCACTTAGACTGTGTGGTGGAGTTTCTTCTATTCCCTGAGAAGTTTTCCAATATAAACTAATGAAAACTAGGATTAGGGGACGTTATAGTCCTTTAATCTACTATTGCTCTCTACCTACCTTACTTGAGCTGCCATGTTCCAGCTGTTTGTTTAACTTGTGATGTTTCTGCGTATCACCACTTGGACTTGATTTGGAATCAAGTAGGCTTGAAGTTTCCTTGTCTTCCAAGAGGGACTTCAATAATGCCTTTGCTTTTATAGTTTCACTTTCTGATTCACTTTTCAATTTGTACCAGAACAAGCTGTTAAATACGCAAATCACATTTGGCCATGCCTCTGCCTAAAAACTCTTCAGTAAATTCTCATAGAACTCATAATATAGTTCATACTCTTCACCACAACCAGTTCCTCTGATCTTCCTCTTGAACTTCATCCATACCTTGCCCTCATTACCAGACTCTTCCAAATAATGATCTTCTGTTCCCCTATACCTCTGCTTTCTGAATGGTCCTGCTCTCACAGACTCATATGTTTTTAGGAGTTACGGTTGTTATCGACTGCCAGGTGAGGACATAGGACCATCTGGATGGGAAGAATGGGGAAAGCTTCCTTGATAATGTGACAATTGAACAGAACTTTCATCAAGATAACGGAGAAGACTAGGAATGTCAGAAGAAAGAGAACGGTGAGAGTTGGGAATCTAGTTTCATGACACAGCACTTGTTTAGCATACATGAGACCTTGTGTTCAATCACCAGCATGGCGTAAATAGATGATTGATGGAGAGATACATAGATGGATGGGTGATAGATATATGGTGTAGAGAACTTCAGGCAGAAGCTGAAGCAAGAGCAAAGACCCTCGGTAGAGTATGCTCAGAGTATTCCAGGAATAGCATGGAGCCAGGGATGACAGAGCTGAGAAAATGAGGTGAGGTGGTGAATAGGATGAGGCCAAATTAAAACAAAAACAGAAAGTCGATTATGTAATTGCTTGAGCATAGTGGTGAGTACTTTGAATTTTCTTTTGAACAGGATAGGTAATCATAGGTAATTTTGAACATTGTAATAAATTTTTTTGTAATAAATTTTTGATTAAAAAAAAGGAAAAGAAATAGATTCTGTCTAGGAGGTGAATTGAGTTGCTCCAATTCTCTTTGTTGGTAAGGGATGAGCCAGCACTTGCATGTGGATCTTCTTTCTGTTACTGTTTGGATCTGGAATATTGTCCTAAAAGCTCATATATTGAGCCTGGCCTCAAATGCAGCTAGGTTCAGAGGTGGGGCATGGATGGAAGAGGTAGGGTCACTGGGGGCGTGGTTTGGAGGACTGTCCATCCCTGGTGTCTCTCTCTCTCTCTCTCTCTCTCTCCTTCCTTCCTTCCTTCCTTCCTTCCTTCCTTCCTTCCTTCCTTCCCTCCTTCCTTCCTTCCTTCCCTCTTTCCTTCCTGTATGCTACGAACTGAGCAGCTTTCTTCTACCATACCCTTTTGCCATAATGTTTCTCTTTGGGGCTAGCTGATCATGAACTGAACCTCGAAACCTGGAAGCCAAATTAATGTTTACTCCTCCAGGTTATTCTTATCAAGTATTTTGGTCACAGCAATGAAACGCTGACTAATACATCTTCTATAATTGCAAACAGTTGCATCAGAGCTGAGAAGCCAGAATGGAGGCAGAATATGGGAAATACAAAGAGAGGCCAGGTCAAGTGTAGCAAGACAGAGGGCTGTGACAGAACAGAGGTTATGAAGGCAGGTTTGTAATTTTAGACCTTCATTTAAAGTTGTGTGTCTTGAGGCATCACTCAGGGGGTGAATACATACAGGAATAAATCTCTCTGCGGTCATTTTTGTGGGATTGGTAAGGAACCACATAATGATTATCTTTTTCCTCAGACTGGCTTCTCATTAATTTCCCATTAATCTTAAAATGTGGCCACTAATCTCACCCTGGACAACTACTTTTCTGATAAGCAGAAGCCAGCACAGTTCAAGGCCACTGGTTTTGTCCATCAGGGTTGTAGGGCCACTAACTCTTTTCAAAACCCCTTTGTTGTGAGTAACCATCTCACTAGATGAAGACTTTATTTTATTTTACACTCTGGATCACATAAAATAAATAAAGAGACTAAAAGCAACCATGTCAGATACATCTTTCAATGATTCTGCCAAGATCTGTCAACCTGAGCCACTAAAACACGGGTGACAAATGTTGTGTTGACATATTTCTCTATTTCCCAGTGAATAATTAACAGCAAATGTCAGGAAAGGCTGGTGTAATAATTTCAAACAAATAAAAGCTGACTTCCAACTCATTTCAAGCATCCATAGACTATTCATTATAGACACACTTCTGAAACAAAGAAAACTATTTTGCAAAATTTTTCAGAAAATCGAGTGCCTTTGAGGCATGGTGAAATTTTCTTCCCTTCTTAATAATTGCAAGTGTGAGAATAAACAGTGAGAAAGGTGTGGAGAAGCAGCTGAAGGCTTGATTAAGGGAGCCTGTGATGTTTATAGTATAAAAGATAGTGGAGCATGGCATAAGAAGTCCCTTGAGTAAGATGAAAGCAGGTTCAAATCTTGACACCAACACTTAATCACACTGTGACCTTGAGTGCTTAAATCTCACATCTTAGGTTTTCATTTGTTAAGAAAGAGTAGTAATCCCCAGAGTGCAAAACTGAAGGTCAGGATAATATATGTTTACCTTGTGAGGACCAAACTTCATTTGGTGTTCACTGAGGCATGAAAGATTCTTCACGATTGAATGGATTGATTGATGAGTAGATATGCTTGATACTTGCCACAGTGACTGACACCAGGTACCCACAGATTGTTTCCTTCACTTCCTTTCTCACGGAATGCCTCTTCTTTTGGAAATCAACTTTGTGTGTATGCACCCTATGTCGCAGAGAGAAAAGTGGAGAACTGAGGTAGTAATACATTAATGAAATTCTCTGACCTTACTGTTCACATACAAAATTGAAACATCAGCATATACCACAAGGTGCATTTTGAAGGTTATTAAGTAAGATTTTAGGTGGAAGACTTTAGAATATTATCTGGCTTAGAAGATGTCGATGGACATGATTTAAATTTAAATCATCTGAGATTCATGTTTTTCCTGGTCATTGAATTTAGAGTTTATTCTTTTAAGTAAGATGGAAAGTCTTTATCTGAGTTTACCAGATACCTATCATAGTAGAAACATTCTAAAATATACTTTTTCCTTGGTAGAGATTCATTCATTAATTTCCAACTATTCTTAAATATCATATTTTTGTCGGGTATGATGGTACATGCCTATTATCCCAGCACTTGGGAGGGTGAGACAAGAGGATTGCAGGTTTGAGGGCAGCCTCAGCAACTTACACTCTCAGGAACTTAGTGACACCTTGTTTTAAAATATTAAACATAATAAAATAATAAAATGGAGCTGAAATTCTTAAGTTATTTTACACAGGTATAACATCACAGGATTCAATCCACAGAAGCACACACACAAAAAAAAATTCCACAAATTATATACCACAGAAGGGCTAGCAATAAAAATTGAAACAAAGACATTATGCTTATTTCTTGATGCATATTCCACAGTATTTTATAACTATTCTTGCTCTATAAGATTAAGAAAATCATATTTTTTTGAGCCGAGCTTGGTGGTGCATGCTTGTAATCCCAGCCATTTGGGAGACCGGAGGATCCAGGTTCCTGGCCAGCCTCAGCTACTTAGTAAGGCACTCGGCAACCTAGTGAGACCCTGTTTCACAATAAAGAATAAAAAATAGAGCTGGGGATATAGCTCGGAGGTAGAATGCCCCTGAGTTCAATCCCCAGTACCGCAAAAAAAAAAAAAAAAAAAAATCATATTTTTAATTGAAAACATGATTTAAGTTTTTTCCCTTAGCTTTCTTCTTGATAAAAGTAAAATATTTGTATAGCCAAATATAGTATATATTTTTGTAGTGGTACTTATCAAAATATTGCCTATCAATTTTTTAAATTGGGTTAGTCATGGATAAACAAAACTATAGAGATATTCTTTTATTTGCTATAAAATATCACCTTAGAATTTTTAAAAAACTTTTGCAATTTTGTGATTCTTTTACATACCCTTAAGTTTAATGTACAGTTATCCGTGTGCCCTTCTACAGCAAGAATAACTGTTATCCACTGGTTAAATACAGGCTGCCATCTTGTATGGCCCGCCCAAGTTAAGAATGGCTTTTATATTTTAAACAATGAAAAAAAAAAACAGATAAATATTTTGTGATGGGTGACAACTTTACAAAATTAGCACTTCAGCACCTATAAATAGATGTGTTACTGGAACAGAGTCACAATTATTGCTTTACCCATCATCTATGACTTTTCTCCTGCCTGCCACATAACAGATTTGGGTAGTTATTATAGAAGCTGCATGCCTTACAAAGACAAACATGTTTGCTAAGTAGTCTTTTACAAAAAGAGCTTGCCAATCATTTCTCTACAGTACTTTAAAAGGTTTCTTCATATCCATATATAAATTATGAGCTGGTTTTATAGCTGGAGCCCTGAAAGGTTGGGCCTTATCTAAAGACACATCACTTATCAAATATGTCACTTGCACTGGAAAGTAGGTCTTCTTATTTAGGAATTTAGTGACTAAAGATGCAAAGAGTGATGATGTCATTATATTAAAAAAGATTTATAAATTGCATGAAGAAGTTATGAAAATTCAAAATTCCTAGCCATGAATTAATCGGTGAACTTCTAGAGACTGCTGTGCTTTGCAAAAAAAAAAAAAATCTCCTTCCTAGTTCAGATCAAATTCTTTCCTTCATTTGGATTAAATATTTATGAGTTACATTTATTGGATCCTGAGTAAGATTTTCATTTGCTGATATAAATGCTTTCCTGGCTAAGGGCTTCATCCAATTGACACATGTTCCTCTTTGCTCTCCATCCAACTGTCCAGGTTTATTATTTTTACTCCCTCTTTGTTGGTATCCCAGACTGAATTTTCTAAAGGGGTACACTCAGGACAAGAACAGATTCCACTTCAAAAGCTGATAAAGTTTTTACAAAACTCTTATATAAAAGAGAATGTCCATGTGAATTTAAATCTATTGACTTAGACTTCCCTTTTGATTAAAAGTCCATTTTGCTTCTAATACAATTCAACTCTAAGACTAGAATTTAGAGGTGGTTATTTATTTATTTATTGAATTTTTCTTAGTGGTTTCTCCAGGAAAATGTGTGTGTGCTCTATTCCTTCTTTTCGATACTGTGGTTCACCAAAAAGTGTGTACGCCAGAACTTGGTTGGTTGTCCCTGAATCTTCACAGTAAGGCAAGATAAGCCCAGTTGTGAACATGAAAGGAAATTAATTAAGGACAATGTGTGGAGACTGGCAAGAAGATACAGGCAGGCACCTTTGATTAGGACCAATGTGGAGGCAAAGTAATACCTCGCCATACCAACAGGACAATAGAGCTTCCGAGGCAGAAGCTGTGTGCAACAACAAGGAAAACCCTGATGGCTAAAAGCATCGGTCTGGGGTTAGGCAGTTCTAGCTTCAAGCCTAGCTTTATCACTCAGATGCCTAGTAACCCTGGAAACATTTAAGCTTTCTGAATTCCCCACCTAAAAGTTAGGATGTTAACGGCAATGATAGAGTCTGCAGTTATCTCCTCTTAGAATAGATAAATGAAATAGTGCACATAAAATTCCTAGCATACTGGAATTTGTCCATAAAAATAATGCATGAAATTTGGGATAAGGAAAAAATAAATAAAAAATAGTATACTACAATAGGTTTACCCACTTCAACATAATCATAGAGGAGCACATCCTAACCATAAATTTAAGGTGCTTGCATCTCAATTGAACGTAAAATAGCAAAGCTAGCTCCATTTATTAGTAGGTATAATGACCAGTTATTACACAATGTAATTGAAAATAAAACTCAGGATAGAAAAGCAGTAAGATACCTGGGACAAAGAAAGGAGAGCTTGATTGTCAGAACTGGGGCACCTCGTTTCTGACAGATACATAACATAGATATCTAGATTTCGTGCAGTCATCAGAACCATGTATTTAGAGCTGCTTATTTACCATGTATCACCAGCTGTGGGTGATTGAGGAGTGTGGATTCAAGTGTCAGAAATTAGAAGGGATCAAACAAAAATAAATATGCAAACATCTCACCTATTTCTTCAAAAATCTCAGAAAATCTTTCTAATCACATTCACACATTTGCTGTCTTATGTGGCTGAAACGTAGAAGATATGTAATAGGTGCTAGTTGAATAAATAAATAAATATATAAAATTAATATTAACATGATGCTGTTTAAGTGTTGGAGATGTGTGGATAAAAAAAAGACATTATCCTTATGTGTAAAGGGTTCAGAGTTTAGTTGCTGACAGGCATTTTTAATGCAATATAACCAAGACAACTGTTTATTATAATTAATTTGGGGACCACATTATAGAATTTTAAAAATGTCTTTGGAGATTTCCCTTAATTGGATTTTCAGTATAATGTTGTGATAAAGCTATTTTATTTTTAAGCTACAGAGGAGAAAACAAAAGTCCAATGAAGTGACAATGCTGCTAACCTATAGTCTGGTAGATTGAGAAGGCAAGTAGCATGACTGGGTATAATCCTTATTCCCTATCTTGAACCCAGGTACTCAAGAAGCACGCTTCACTGACATCTCCTTATCTCTTATCACTAATCCTCAAAATACCATTGATAGCATCAACAGGAATTTTTGGGCTCAAAGGTTAGTACCTTCCTAACTGGAAGGAGTTTTCATATACCATGATCTAGGAAAGAATCCAGCTTAGGAAAGATCCAAAGTCTCATGCACAAAGCCTGGATTTGACCATCCATCATGCATTGCATTACCCTCGGTAAACCTGGCAGGAAAGTCATGGAGCATTCTCATACCTTGAGCACAGAGATGTAAAAATGGTCTTTAGGATTCTCAGAACTTGGATTTTAGAAATTTTGTGTGTGATGGATAATTTTTTATATCACCTTGGCTGGGCTGCGGTATATAGGCACTTATTCAAACATAATTCTGTATATATCTGTGAGGGTATTTTTGGACAAGACTAACATTTGAGTAGATGGACTTTAAGTAAAGCAGTTATTCTCTGCAATGTAACTGGGCCTCAGTCAATCAGAAGAAGGCCTGAATAGAACAAAAGATTGATTTCTCCTAAGCAGGAAGGAGATATGCTAGCAGATAACCTTTGACCTTGAACCACAGCATTGGTCTTCCTGGGTCTCCAGCAGGCTGGCCCACCCTGTAGAATTTGAATTTTCTAACCTCCATAATCATGAGAACCAACCTCATAAAATGAACCTATCTGTTTATACAGACACATCCTATTGTTTCTGTTTTTCTGGAGAACTCTGACTAATATAGACCCTTAATTCTTTGAGAATAGTGAGCCTCTCTGTCTGAAACCCAGTATTATCAGGTCTAATGCTGTGCTTGGGTATAAACAGGTATTTGTAGGAGAAAACAAAGTATATATAAAACTGAAAGAAAGGGTATTACATGAGGGAAAGAATTTTGGTCTTCTGCTCATGGGCGATTTCTCTGGTTCTCATCTGACTTTGAGAATGCCAGGCTCAGCCAGAGAGGAGGCAATGGAACTAGAATGCTGGATGCCCAGTGGGGAGGAGTGACAGTAGAAGAGGTCCTTTGATTAGTGGTACTCAGAGAACTTCCATATCTCTTAAGGGTTGGGTTCACTCAAGTCATCGCCATATTTAGAATTTCCAAAATTATAATGACATACAGCAAGAGAGACTTCTATGAGAAAATGTGGAGTTCTTCCGAGGTAAAATGCTGGAAGGAAGACAAAGGAGATGAAGGATAAATTTACTCCTATATGCATGGAGCTTGAGGTTGTAATACCTGCAGATTCAGGATTTATAAATAGAGCCAGAAATAAGGTCTTTGCAGCAGATATGACTTTCTAGAATTTAGTGGTTCATTTCTGAAGATACTGTTTCACCATGGGGCTTGTCCTAAAAGACAGGGACAGCAAAAGGATTTGGGTAACTTACAGAACGTGACTGACTGTTGAGCCTGGTGTATCTCTGGTGGGCATGATGTTAAGCAAGGGCTTTAGCAGCATGAGTGACTAGATGGAGACCTCATCATAATTCAGCAGGATCGTCCCCTTGCTTCTATGTTGGGGACAGTGTAAGTGAGCACATGGCCCATCCGACTCACTACTACTGTAAGTTCTGAGACAGCCAGACCACTAGGCAGGGACCCCTGAAGTTCTCGATCAGTCGTGTAGGCTGGAATGAGGTCAAAACAGACCTTCTGTCCCAGTGGGCAATTACAGTTCACATTCAGATTCAAAGGAGAGGTAAATCCTGTACTCAAGGACAACTCTAGTACTTATAGAATAACAGAGTTGCACTGGGGCATAAACATTCCTAATGTTTTACCAGAGGCAAATATACTAGACTAATACCATGTAGCATACTAATACTCCATAAAAGGACTAGTTTGGAAAACTCGGAGGACAAGGTATGATCCAGTAAGACCTTCATTCTTGGTAAATCTATTGAACTTAAACCCACTAAGGCCTGCTACAGAAGTGATTACCAAAGGGCCTAGAGAGGGTATGTATTGTATGAGGTAACATTCACATCTCTATCTCCTAGAAAATCATAAATATGGATTTGGGATCACTCATGTACTTAATGTGGATAATGGGACAGAACTATCTCATCTGTTACTGTCATCACCTGGTATTATTCACTGAGATGTATTTTTCCCCCTTTCAGTGTGTCTTTGTAAAATAGACATGCAGGAACATAGTTTAGAAAATTTTAATCCTTGTCAATCACATAATCAATACCTACCTTCAGTGACAGAACAATCTTTTGAAGATAAGAAATTGAAAAAAAATCTTAAAATTCAAATTCTCCTTCCCCAGTGTTTCTGAGTATGGCTATCTTTGTTGTTGTTGTTGATGATGATGATGATGATTATGATGGTTTGGTTACCAATTTATCAAATTTTAATTTGAAGGCATAACTTCCATCATCTATCCTGAATTCCCCTTCTGAGGAGACTGAAAATTCTATCAAACTAAATCTTTTTGCATCTGTAGAATCACACAGCTGAAAAGTAACCTCATAATCCACTATGTTTAAATACCTATATTGAATATATAGAAGAAAATGAACTCCAAGGGAAATGTTCATCAGATGAAAATTTTAATGTACTCTGGAATAAAATCTAAGGAGAGGGAGAGGCATGTCTTGGAGTTCAGAAAAATCACCTAGATACCAACCTCTGAGTGACCTCAAAACTCCATCTGCTTTCCTCCACAAATGAGTGGCAGAAACACAGAGGTCCATCAGGGCTAGGTTTTTGGGTAAGGGGCTTCTGAGTGGTATACTATACAGAAACCTGGCATGTTCTACTCTGTCCCAAAGGGCTAATGTTGTAACAAGACTGAAACTGTCTTTCAGCTGAATATCTAGTTTCTTTACCCATTCCACATCAACAGAGAACCGTGACATTAGAGAAAAGGAGGAGAGTAATGACTTGTTTTTTTTTTTTAATCTTGTAAGCTAAATAAATACTTATAATTCCCAGATAGTCCAGACTATCCAAAATGATTCCATCTGATGTTTTACGATGAATTGAAAATCATTAATTTTATGTGATTTGGGCTGCTCTAATCTCTAAATATGATCCTAACTCTGTGGTGGTGTCTGTGTTGAGTCAATGACAGGTTCAGAACCAGCTCCTTTACTCTTATCTATGTGCCTCTGTGTGACCGGTATTTTTGAAGTTGAAGTTGAAGTTGATGGCTTAACAGTATTATCTGTGAATCATTTTACAAAGGAAAGCAATTAAACTTTTAGGTTCTTCTTCAAGTGACTGGAATGCCTCCCACTTTTTGCCTCCTTGTATTTGCCTTATTGTTTTAAAGGAATGCATATCTTAGGCTCAAGAAAGCCAATGCAACATTTTTGGGAACTTATTCTACTTCCTGTTGCCACATGGAAGGATAAAAGAGGCAGGAAAGATGTTGCATGTAGTCAAGAGTTCTGACCAGTGAAATTTAGGATCATTGGCCACTTTTTAGGATTAGTGAAGGATAAGAAATAGTCTTGGGAGAGAATGAAGAAAAAGGCAAATACACAGGCATGACTTTTTTGGATACTAATTTGCTACATGTGGCACAATCCTTACCTGCAGTTTGACTTATTGTAAGTGAGTACATTTTCTTGGAAAGACTAAAGGAGGGCACTGGATGAGGGAGAAGAGTCTGCATTGTCTTCTTAGACACTCCAATCCAGGGTTATGCAATAATAGACATAGAATATTTTTAAAGAAAAAATTCAGGTTTCAATCTTTATAGATATAGCCTGATAAATAGAATGTCTGTGCTTCAAACACTGGGCTGACTTGTTCTCTTTACTTTTTAAGATACCTTTATTATTTTCTAGCTTCCATCTTTGTTGCTATTCTGCTATTTCTGCAAGGTGTCATCAGCATTGTTTGCCCTAAGAAATGCAAGGTTTGTATTTATTTTTTTGTGACACCAGGGGTTGAAGCCAGGAGCACTCTACTCTTAAGCTACATTCCCAAACTATTTTTTTTTATTTTGAAACATGGTTTCACTATGTGATCATGCACTGGCTTTGAACCTGATATCTTCCTGTCTCATCCTCCCAACTATTGGGATTACAGGTATGCACCACCATACATGGTGGCAATTTTCCCCCTTTCTGATTTTATGATTTTTTTCATTAGCTTTAATTTCAGTAGTTTGATTGTTGTGGGCCTAGTTGAGGTTTTCCATTGTGGTTCTTGAATAGAAATTTGTACAAAGCTCCTTGAACTTATAGATTGATATTTTTTAACAGTTTTTTTTCTAACTTCTCTGGACATTACCTCTTCAAGTCATGTTTCTGGTGGCCTTTCTTCTATACAAATACTAGAATACTCAACTATGTCCCATGCTTCTCTTATACTGCGTTTAGTTCTTTGTTTTCCTTCCTAAGTTGTAATTAGATATTTTCTGTTTTTAATTTTGCCTTTTTTACCCAATAAATTTTAAGTATTGTAGTTCTGGGTTCTGAAGTATTGTAGTTCTGGTTACTGAAGTATTTGTTTGAATTTCTGTTAAGATATTGTTTTCATTATTTTAATAGCTGTTTATAACAGCTGTTTCAAAATCCTTCTGTTATTCAATGGGTGATAAGTGGGTTCACTTGAAAGATTTTTTCCCCCTTGCTTTATCAGTTACTTTTTCTTCCATGAATGTCATCCACTCCTGCTTCCAAACCTTTTTCTCAGCAACTCAGATCCATTAGAGACACGGCAGCCTCAACCAGTCAATCACAATCCATGAGTGACTGCAGCCCTTTCAGCTGGCCTTGACTTTGAGAATAAACCTCATGGTTAGGCAGTGGCCTCGGAAACACACCCCTATATCCTAGAAAATCACATCTGCCGCAAAGACCTTATTTCTGGCTCTACTTATCATGAATCTTGAATCTGTGTGTATTACAAACTCAAGACTCACGTATGCAGGGAGATTTATCCTTCATCTCCTGTAATCATTCCCCAGCATGTTTCCTTGACAGAATTATACATAATCATGTAGACGTCTCTCTTGCTATATGTCATTAGAATTTCAGAAATTCTAAGTATCTATACATACAAAGTATAAATATATTCTGCAATATATAAGTTTATAAGTATACAAGTATACTTATGTAAGTATAAATATATTCTGCAGTCTGACTTATTTCCCAGGAATATATTCTTCTTGGAAAGACTAATGAAGGGCATTGGAACACACACACGCACACACACACAGACACACACACACACACACACACACACACACATAATACTGGAATTGTATATACAAAAATACAAGAAACATGTAATGTGAGGATAGTGCTTTTGGCCCCAGAGTGGAGCCACAATTCCCCGTGTTTCTTACATAGACTAAAAGCGATGTTCAGGAATTGAGTCAAGGTAGAATTGCAGATTTAGGTATTCCAGGCCTAACTCTAGTTTTTCCTGAATTTTGTGGCTCAATTGGAGAAGTTTGGCTCCTTCCTGATTGAGTCCTCTCCTGTCTATGTGACACCATGGATCTACAGATGTTCTCCATTATGCAATCCGGCCCATCTTCGTGTCCTGCCTTGTGAGCTTTGACTAGGAAGTTCATATTGTTTTTATCTCAGTTCTAAAGTTTTTTTCATTTTACAAATTTTGATTTTCCCCTTTTAGTCCTCTACCTTGAACAAATGTGGATTCTGAAAAAGTTCTTAAGGGTCAAATCTGCATGTGCCTATCATAGGCTCCTCTCTGAAGAAGGCCTTTCTGCTAAGCCACCTACTGCTTCACACCAACTTCCAGGCCAGCCCAGCCTGGAGTGCCACTGCAGCGCTCAGTCCAGTTTGACATGCTAACAGTGGCAGCATCCAAATCTCCACTGGTTGGTCTTTCCCATATAGAGTCCTCTACTTGTAATAAGCCCAGCCGTCAGCCCACCCTCAAAGCCAGCACATGCTTCTCCAAAAATATAGGACTTCTTAGCTCACCTAGAAAGGGCCCCCTATACTCTAGAATTCATACTTATATAGCTTCACTTTCGCAAGTATGCAATAACTGTAAAACTACAAATTTGACAATCTGTCTATATTTCAAAATGTATCTGTATGTGTTACAGGACAAAGGCTGTCCTGTCACAATTATTCCTGCCTATTCAGAAGAAGAGGTTCAAAAGTATGGATTTGAATTCCAACTTATGCATGTATAAGCATTGATGTTTCAGACAAAGTACTTATCTATAAGTATCAGGTTTTTTATTGTTGTTTTTTTTTTTTAGATAGAAAATGAGACGGATATTTCATTAAATGCATGGCTTCCACCAAGTAGGTATATGATAATGTTTTGCTTCTCTACACCTGTAAGTTTCCATCTTCCTCCCAGAAGGTTTTTGACCTTTTGTAACTAATTCAACAGTGACCTGGTTTTAGGTTTGTTTTCTTTTGTAAAAAATTCTGTTTGTGTCACCTGCTCTACAGCAATGAAAGATTGTGAGCTTCTGGGCATGATATTCATAGTGCAGAAAATATGAAATCACTCTTACTGAGAGGCAATGTTGCAGAGCACAAACATCAAACCAACAGTACTGGACTGTGCAAATGGAACAGTACTTTGTAGATCATTCAAGGGGAAGCCAAGGTCAAAACAAATGTATCCTGTGTTGTTCTGCAAACAAGGCGACCCCCAGCTTCCTTGTGTAGATTGAGTCTACACAGGCATTTGAAGAGGAAGGGACTAAGTTTGGGGGGAAGAGAAATTAGGAAGATTTTGAAATAGAGTGGATAAAAGCCAACAATGAAAGTTCATGACAGTCAAATGAACTGAGACCAGGATGGAGAGTGAGAAAGCCTGGTATCAAAGTAAAGAGGATAAGACACTCATTCCTAAAGATCATGTTCTTTCTACTTTAGCAAGCACAGAGACAGTAGCATTCAGAGAATGATAAAGTGATAGCTGTCAGAGACGATGAAGGATAGAGACAAGGAAGAACACCGATAGAGGGTCATAAACCCAAGGCTCACTCTGTCAAGACCGTACGGTGTCTTCTTCTAGAAAAATAAAATAAAATTTTTAAGTTGATTTATCCAGTGTAGGAATACTCCAAAGCAAAGCATGGTCTTTTTGTGTAAAGTCACTGTGATTTAGGGATGTGGACACCTGACTTACTCAAACGAGTTTGAGATACAGTCTTTGCTTTCTAGCTATAGCTCAACGTCAGGTTGAATCAGAAGGCTGCCTAGAGGGCTGTCCTGGCTTTCTGGGTGCCTCTTAGCAAAGGTTAAGCTATTTGCCCCAGGAACAAATATTAATCAAGAAACAAACAAGGGGCAAATTATAAGACAGCATCTGAGCAAGTGCAGGTTAAGTGCACGTGACAAGCATGCACAGAGGAAATCTGAGCCAAGATGTGATCCAAGTGTCCTAAAGAAATGGTGCCTGCAAAATGGCCATGATGGACAGGGATTCTAGATGCTGCAGAAGAGCTAGTAACAATGGAATCATTTGAACCAATTCCATCCTCCATTGTCCTATTGCTGTTACCCCAGTTCTTGTTACTCCTATTGTCACAGTCAAATGTAACAATGTGCTTTGAAGGGCTCAGGGTTGATTCATTTAAGTCATGAGGGTTGTAATCTTGTAATTCCATGGATTTATCTGGGTAGCAACTGAGGCCAGTAGAGTCTGAGTAAGTGGGTCTCTCGTAGGTGTGGTCTGAGTAAGTGGGTCTCTTGTAGGTGTGGCCTTAAGGATTTTGCTTGTGAATTTGAATCCCCTTGCTTTCTCTTTCAGTCTCCATGATATGAGAGCAGAGTCCTTGCTCTCTCCTGCTCTCTGCTTCCTCTTTCAGGCTTGTCAAGCCAAGACCCTGGACTCACATGCACAGAATTGGGGATCTCCAGGAAACTGTGATCAAATCATTCTTCTTCTATGTTGTGTGGTAAGCTCCTGTGGATTATAGCAGTGAGGATGTTGACTGGGAAACCCTTGCTAGTCTTCAGTCCAGTCCCCTTCCACTTTATCACCCAGATCACACCGGGATTCATCCTTTTTTAAAAATATACTTTTCTTGGTGCATTGTAATTATACAGCATAATTAGATTCAGAGTGATAGAAGCACAGGCACATGGCACTCAGAGTTTTGCTCCAGATGCCACCATGCTCCATCCCCCTCTTTATACATGGTATTGAGATTGGTATCAATAAGCTTCAAATGGGAACATAGCATTATTTTAACTATTTCCTTCATCAAGCATCCTTTATTCTCTCCCTACCTTGCTCCTCAAATTTCCATCTAATTTTCTACTGGTATTTCTCCTCTTTTATCTGACATCCATTTTGTTTCTTAATTTTTCTCTAGCTTCCACATGTGAGAGAAAACAAATGACCCTTCACTTAGCCTGCTCTCATGTAGCATATGCAAATCAAAACTACCCTGAAATTTTATCTAACTCTAGTTAGAATGGCAATCATGAATAATATAATCAACCAATGTTGCTGAGGATGTAGGGAAATGGGAATGGTCATATATTGTTGGTGGTATTGCAAATTAATACTACCACCATGGAGATCAGTGTGGAGGTTTCTCAGAGACTGGGAATGCAGCAACCATATAAGTCAGTTACACCACTCCTGGGTATCTTTAAAAAAAAAATGAAGTCAGACTACTATAGTGACAATTCACAATAGCCAAATTACAGAACCAGCCTAGGTGTTCATAAGCAGATAAAGGGATTATGAAAGTGTAGATTATACATACAATGGAATTATTTTACTCAGCCATAAAGAAGAGCAAAATTATGTAATTTGCAGGAATAGAGAATATTATCCTGTGTGGATTCATTCTTTTAAAGAAGAACATCTATCACATTCCTGAGACATTCAATTTCTCTATCAATCCTGAGATATTCAATTTCTAGTTGTTAGCTTTGTGGTAAAGATATTTCATAATATGCATCTGAGAAAAAAATATGGCTATCCTTATCTCCTGTATCTTACTTCACTGCATGCTAGCTCCAATTATGTTTTCTTTTCACCAAATCATGAACATGTCTTATGATAAGGAACATCAAGGACCATAAAAACTTACCTCACTGTGGAATTGTCTGGAATTTAGGCTTTAAAAAGAAGCATGAATGAGTTTTAGAGTCATAACCAGTTGTTCACAAATAGAGTCATAGGTCGGTATCCTGTTATTTTCCTTGTGTTACATAACTGACTCTTTACTAGTAAGAGTGTCAAACATATAACATACCCTGGGCCTCTTCTGTGGATGTACAGGAATACTTGATCAAAGTTTTTTACCAACATGCTGTCAAGGTTATAGCTCCTATTGTGATGGCCTGAATAATCACACGAAAGGAACTTAAAGTACAGGCCACAAGTTTGACTATTGATTGGATTTCATCTCCTGCTTGCTGACATACACACAATTAGAAATTTGAAAGAACACAAAGCCACCTCCTCACTATTTGCACATTATTAGAGAAGTCATGTGAATTATCTAGGACTTAATCATTAAATCTAGAAGAAAAAATTAACCAGGATAATTTGACAAAATATCATGAGCACCTCAAAGCAACCCTGTGATCAACTTCCTGGGACAGAACAGAGCCCTTGATTGAAAGACCAGAGGGACTCATAAAACTTAAATAAAGGATTCATGAACTATTCGGAATTCCACTGATGAATCATAATCACGTCCTTTCTTTAGGATTCAGTTGCTCACAACTGTACTAAATAAGTAGCAAATTGGTAGTGCAGAGGCCTAAATTTATATCTATGTTTTAGTTAGTCTTGTCAGTATTATTTGTGTATGCATTTGTGTGTGTGAAAGCTTATGTATGTCAACAATCAAATATCAAATACTATCAAAGTACAACTATTTAGAAAAGATTTATAATTGTTATTTCAAAAACCGTGCTGACAAGTTATATAATCTGCTAATAGGGGTCTTGCCTTTCTTCATGGAAAATTTTGCAAGGATGTAAGAAACTAATTTAGTTCTTTTGACCTGACTTGCATTTTCTAGCTTGCCAAGTACTCTGCCTTGTGTTTTCACTCATTCATAAGATACGCTTTTCATCAAGACTTGGATTGGTAGGTGCTAAGATAATTTCTAGGATCTTTTTTCAATTTTAAAATTTTACAATTGTAATCCTAAAATGTGACCCCCGCCTTTAGGAAATATGTTTTCAATCCATCAAGAAATCTATCTGGAATATAAAAGATCTAAAGTATTGGACTAAGAAACTTGGGTGATATTTTTTGTGATTACCTGCCAAATAATTTTTCCTCTCCTGTGTATTTTAAAATAAAGAATG
The DNA here is from genome assembly GCA_004027655.1 of Graphiurus murinus. Taxonomy (NCBI): domain Eukaryota; kingdom Metazoa; phylum Chordata; class Mammalia; order Rodentia; family Gliridae; genus Graphiurus; species Graphiurus murinus. Next base: position 3,020 of record PVLC010007205.1, on the reverse strand, counting down.
CCTGCATCAACTCCCCTTGACATTAATTCTGCTATCCATGTTAATATGACAGATATGTAAAACCATTGCTGCAAAATCATTACAAGGGATTTCTTTATCACCGCTCAAGGTAAGAGGTCTGCTAATTGTTAATGCTAATAAAAGTAGCTGTTATTACTTGGCTTTTAAAATATAATTACATGACAAGAATACTTTGCTTCATTTTCCTTACAAAGCTCATATAATCACCATATAACAAATTTAGAGATAGATGAGGCTTCAATGAAAAAGCAAACTTACACACTCAGGAATTAGGATATGTCCAAGGTTATAAAAAACTCACTGCAAGTTTTTAATAGATCCAGGAGGAAATTAAATAAATCACTGTTCAATCCCCAGTAATCCCCACTGTGTATAAAGCCAATAAAGTTTGTAGCTTGGTGTGGTGGTACCCTCCTGTAATCCCAGATGGTGGGAGGCTGAAACAGGAGGATCACAAGTTCAAGGCTAGCTTTGGCAAATTAGCATGACCCTATTCCAAAATAAAAATATTAGAAAGGGGTATGGATGCAGTTCCATGGTAGATCACCTTTGGGTCCAATCTCCAGTACTGCAAAGAAAAAGGGGGAAAAAAAAGAGGAAAAGAAAGCTTACAGTCTAAAGTTACAATGAAAAAATGACTTGTGGGTACAGCAGAGTCCTGTTAAAACTCCAAGCACGTGAGTTTCCTATTCATAAAATTCACTATTCATGCTCACAGTCTTGGAAATTTGGATGTGATAGCCATACAGAATGAACAAAGAGAACTGGGCACATCTCTTTCTCAATTTGTGTGATAAAAATCTCAAACCAAGTGAACACAGCATTTCATCTCCTTTACCCCTGCACCTGCAAAACTGGATGAGGCTGAAAAAGAGTTCACATGGCTGGTTGGCCTCTTTTTGATCCATTATCATTAAGGTTTTCAGTTATTCTGGTTAGTAGGGCAGCACTACCCTCTAGGGTAGGGCTAGGGATTGAACCCAGGGGTATTCTACCTCTGAGTTACACCCTCAGCCCTATTTTTTTATCCTTTATTTTGAAACAGGGTATCACTAAGTTGCAGAGGGCCTCACTAAGTAGCTGAGGCTAGCTGCGAACCTGCAATCATCCTGTCTCAGCCTCTCAAGTACTGGTATTACAAGCATGTGCCACCACACCATGAATTTATCTGCTACTGGGATTGCAATCCTTATGACTTAATTATATCAACCCTGAATATTAATAAATGAGCTCTTGGGGAAACATTTTTTATCTAACTATAATATCAGGCATTTATGAGTTATTTTTTTTATGTGTCTGACACTGTTGAGTTTTGATGTTGATGAGCAGGATAGACAAAACTCTATTCCCACTGAGCTCAGAATCCTCTGGGTAGATTCTGAGCAGAGCAGAGAAAAATTGCTTGAAACCCTACCATTTTCAAACACTTTTGCATGATTCATTCAGTAATTGGAACTATATCAGGAGCCATGGGTTGCACTCCTGGAGCTATGGGCCCTGAAACCGAAAGCCCAGTTACAAATAGACTCTTGGACAGCTGCTTGGCACTATCCAGTATAGGTTATGCTCCCCTCAAGGAAGGAAGGCATGATTTTGAAAGGCACACAGTTCATAAGACTATGGCTTTTTCATTTATATACTGTGGGGAAAGTTCCAAACTCTTTACTATCTAGACAAGGGGTTTTGGTGTGCTACCATTACCCTGGAGTTTCCACTCTTATGGCTACTGTGCTCTCACAAGGTGAGCATGATGCCTGCATCTTCTCGGAAGGGAAGGACTTACCTATGATGGTCTCTCTTTTCGCCCTGTCCTACCATCCAAGTTAAAGGTAGGGAGTAGTCTGTTTTCCTAGGCACCCACCTTTATAAGAACACACAACACTTCCTATTGCTGGCTCTGCACTTGATGACCAGTGAAAGCAACTGAGGAAGATTTCACCTGGCTTGAGAGAAACCACAGCAGGCTAGCCCTTGCCCTAAAAGGGTTCCTGGGAAAATTAAGCTGCCACTATGGGCCCTACAAGTGGGCCTCCTCTTTCTCCCGCTTGGCCTGGGGACCCCCCCCTCCCCGACTATTTGCTAATGTGCCTGACCCCAATGATCCCACTGTGTTTACTAATGGTGGCAAAGTGGGAGCAGCCATAGTTTTATATGCCCCAGGCCGGTGCCATGCCCCACCTGCCAAAACAATTGTTTATCAGATCCAAGGTTCTGCCCAGTTCAAAGAGCTTTATGCCGTAGTTATGACACTGGCTAAGATTCCAGTCTCTTTCAACCTGTTCTCAGATAGTTTTTATGTTGTTCACCTCCTACCCACCTTAGCCGATGCCTACATCAGGTTGGATGATAACCCCATAACCCCTCTTATGATCCAGGCCCAAAACCTGCTTAAACAGAGGACAGCCCCCTTGTTCCTCCAACACCTGCGAGGCCACCAATCCTTCCCGAGCTTCCTAACAGAGGGCAACTCCCTCGCTGACAGGTTGGCCACTACGGGCACCATCGCCTGCTACTCCCTGGCTGAGGCTACAAACCTCCATGGCCTCACCCATACAAACTGGAGAGGGCTTCATCACAAATTTCCACAGGTACCAGTTAAAGATCTCAAAAAGATTATCTGGACCTGTAAAAGCTGCCAGCCATTCTTACTGACCCCTCCACTTCAACAGCAGGGAGTCAACCCCCGAGGCCTGCGCCCCAACAGCCTCTGGCAGGCTGATGTTACCCATGTCACATCCTTTGGGAGACTCAAATATGTCTTTGTCAAGGTGGACACCTTCTCCCATGCCTGCTGGGCAATTGCCCATACAGGGGAAAAGTCTAAACATGCCATTAATCATTTGCTTCAATGCTTTGCCGTTCTGGGCCTGCCTAACCAACTAAAAACAGATAATGGACCTTGCTTTATTGGGCAGTCCTTTCAAGAGTTCCTCAAGAGATGGAACATAACCCATACTACAGGCCTTCCCCATAACCCCCAAGGACAGGCAATTGTGGAA
>PVLC010007204.1:50000-64615 GCA_004027655.1 Graphiurus murinus | reverse complement strand
GTGTGTGTGTGTGTGTGTGTGTGTGTGTGTGTGTGTGTGTGTGTGTGTAGGTAGGTAGAATGTACCTCCAAGCTAAACCCCCAGCCCTATTTTTATTCTTTATTTTGGAACAGGGTCTCACTAAGTTGCAGAGGGCCTCACTAAGTAGCTGAGGCTGGCCGTGAACCTGTGATCCTCCTGTCTCAGCCTCCCAAGTACTAGGATTACAAGCGTGTGCCACCATGCCTGGCTAAAAATGATTTTGACTACATATGCAAGGGTTTCTTTCTGAGCCCTCTGTTTTCTTCCCTTGGTCTGTATGTCTGTCTTTGTGTGAATGCCACATTGCTTTTGTTTGTTTGGTTTTAGTTTTGGTTTTGGTGTGTGTGGGAGTGGCTCACTATATTGCTCAGGCAGGCCTTGAATTCCCAGGCTCAAACAGCTCTGTCTCAGCCTTTGGAGTAGCTGCGACTACAGGTGCACATCACCAGGATAGGATTTACATTGTTTTGATTACTGTAGCTTTATAGTTACTTTTGAAATCAGTTAGTGCAAGACTCCCAAAATTTTCTTAATTTTTCAAGATTATTTTGGCACTTCAGGATTCCTTGAGAGTTCATATGAATTTAAGGGTGCAATTTTCTATTTCTATAAAAAATATCATTGAGATTTTGATAAAGATTGTATTGAATTTGCAGATGGCTTTGGATAGTATTGACATCTTAACAATATTAAATATCAATGAACATGGGATGCAATTCCATTTATTTGTGTCATCTTTAATATCTTAGCAAAGTTTTTTAGTTTTCAGGGTGTCTTTCATGTTCTTGGTTCAGCTTGTTCTTAAGATTTTTATCCTTTTTCTTTTTTGCTATTGTAAATAAAATTGTTTTCTTAATTTTCTTTTCAGATTGTCTGTTAGTATATAGAAATAAAACTGATTCTTACATGTTGATTTTTTCTTGTAATGTTGCTGGATTTATTTGTTATAACTGATTTTTAAAAATGGGGTCTTTAGAGTTTTTTTTTTTTACATATAATCTGGTAAAATGGTTTTGAGAAATGATTGCTGGTGATGGTCGAATAAGTTACTGGGGTTTCTGTGTCTGTTTAGTAGACAAAGACCAGGGATGGAAAGAGTTTTATCTCTAGTGCCCCATCCTAATGAGGCATGTTTAATCTTTGAGCCTGTCTGTGTACTTGGCATGGGTTATGAGGTCTATTCTTAATCCTTCCTTAAGAAAGTCTTAATCCTTCTTTAAGAAAGCTTATGATATTTCTGATAAGGCCAGGCTTACACACATGACTAAGATAGAATACATGGGTACTAACTAGGATGATAAAGTCTGAGAGATTTAGAGTGAGGTGGGGGAGCAAGCAGTGAGCTTTGAGAGCCTGGCTGGTACAGGGAGTTGGAAGATGGGCCTTCAGGTAGACCTTGAAAATCTGTTATCTTAAACTGCTGACCAAGATTTTTTAGATTAATTTCTTTGCTACTTGAAGACATATTAAATCTTTCATTTCTAGAATAAGCATTGTTTTTAAGAAGAAACAGTGGTCTCAGATAATATTTAAGATTGGCTGAATTTCAAAGACATGGAGCTATCAGATGTGATTTGTTGTGCTTTTTAGACCAGAGGTTTGCTACCTATGTCCATGTGTTCTTTGTAGAGCCCTAAACTATTTTCCCTTTCAGACATGAATGAACACAGCTCTAGAAGTCACAGCATCTTCCTGATTAATATTAAACAAGAGAATGTGGAGACTGAAAAAAAACTCAGTGGGAAGCTTTATTTGGTTGATTTGGCTGGGAGCGAAAAGGTAATTGGTTCTTTATTTGTATTATCTATAATTTTCCTGTTATTGCTTCAGTGCAGTGTGCAATGGTATAATTTTTGTGCCTCTTTATGCCTTGGTTTTAAAAGAGCTTTTAAAGTTTCTGATGTTGAGCCAAGTGTTATTAAATTTAACCTTTATTTTCTGGTTCTTTCTTTTCCTGAGTCCCCGTTTGTATCACAGAGAGGTGCTTTGAATGTGCACTTTGATTTATGCCTATTAGACCCTGATCGTAACATCAGGCAAGGGTTGGTCAGAACTCAGCCTGGCAAAGGCAGCTGCACAGATGTGGGAGAGACAGGAGCACAGGAAAGACCCCAGTGTCATACCAGACTCCAGTAGGCCAGGAAAGGGCTTGACCGTCTGCTTGCCTCTGCATACTCCATCTGCTGACAGAAGAGCTCTCCCTGTGTCCCCTGGTTCTCCCAGCCATGGGCCTGGACTGACAACATCTCATGTGGGTGACTCTGTTTCCTTCTGTTTATGAGGCCTGTAATCAGCCTTCCAGCCCTCAGCACACTGTTCTTGGCTTTTGTCAGGACCCTCTTTTGCCATCTGTGCACTGTCCCATCCCCTCCCAGCACTGGCCAGAGCTGTGCTCCAGCTTCCTGGAGTGTCTAACCTATACCCCGAGCCTCCCTCCATGGCACGGTGGAGGCCTCTGCTGGCACATCTGCTGGGGCCCAGATCTCCTTGGGCAGTATCACAGAGCCAGCCCCTGTGCACAATGGCCTTTCCTTCGTCCTCAGTGACATCAGCTGGTTGTCACCATCAGGGCAAACCTTGAGGCTTAGTCAATCTCCCTGGGTCCAGTTGATCCCTGTGCACTGTACCACGTAGTGCTGCGGTCCTGCCTGCCAAGTGATGGCCACTAACATGCATGTAAGTCGTGGTTGCTACAGTTGTCTTCTCCTTGGCACTTGTCACATCATGAGCAGAACCCCATCTGGTTGGGAATCTAAAGTTTTACGGGTGTGGGCTGTAACTCTGGGTAAACAGACACTCACCAGGATGGAAGTAACAGTGCCACATTGTCTAGTTCTCTGCTGATGGTCAACTTTCCTGATGTGCCACGCGTGGGTCCATACAGAGAGCTGAGTGAGTGCCCTTTATGAGGCGCTTTAAAGTATCCTTCCTATAGCTTCCTTTGTTCACATCTGTTTTCCTCTGACCCAGATGTGTACCCATGAATATGTCAGTGTGATCTCGTAGAACAGAAATCAGGACTTTAGTTCTCATCTCTCCTAAATGGCATTCTTCCCTTAGGCTGGCAATTTGACATCTCTGGAGCTCAGTTTCCTTGTCTGTAAAAGGAAGGTGATGGATAGTACCTGCCTCACATATTCCGTGGAGGCAAGATGCTTAAATGTGCAAGCTAAAAACAAGGGTGTGAAAAGGCTGTTATCATTTGTGACCCATCAGCTACATGAATTCTCTGTAAGCAGGGGTGCCACGCACACGATTTCAAGAGAGATGAGAATCCATCCTATTTGAATAAACCTCTCCCTGGACATACTTTCATCTCTATCTTAGGGGTTTCTCCTGTATATGTAATAGATATTCATCTTTGTGCAGTTTAAAGTTATTTCTCCTCTTTCTTCAGGGACCAGCTGGAACAGCTGCTCTCCCTGCATTATTTGTCCAGGCAGTAGAGACATGAATCAAGTTGTGTCACCATCACCCACCCCCCCTTTTTATGGCTCCTGTAAACTGCTCTCTACCAAGAGCAAATGCTGTAAATCTGAAATTACCAATAATAACACAGCACAGGAGGCACCGTGCATGGCTTCTCTGGCTGCAGACTCACAATGTAATGCACACTCTCTTGACTTTTCATACCTCTCCAAGTTGCTTTGCTTTTTGGATATTCTTCCTCCTCCTCCTCCTCCTCTTCCTCTTCTTCTTTCTTTTTTCCCCTTGCTATTGGAGTAAGCAGGGAAGGAACAGTTGGGACAACTGGCTCCATCACCTATTGGTCCTTTGTCTGAATTTGGAACTCATAATTTTCATGTTCTCCACTGTCCCATTCATTGTGGCCCAGGACAGCGTTTTCTGTTAACCTCCCCTCTGGACATTCTCTGGGGTGCAGGCTGTGGGTTAGTCTCCCAGTGGTGACAACACTTCTGGAGCCTGGCTTTCCTGGATGGAGGCCCCCAGGGAAGCATCTGCAGCTCTCCCACTTGAGGCATTTCAACCATTCGACTAAAACCTAATTGAGAGGAAAACGATAGCAGGAAAGTTGGAATCCCCCGCCTCGTGCTCCAGGGACGGTTTTATCAGCATGGTTCTTACTTACTTTTATTTTTCTCTGCTTTCCAGGAAGATCTTTCCCTTTGCCCTTGTGTGGATTTGTACGTTTGCTGGCCAGTGTAGCTCACTGTTTTTTCTTCTCTCTGGTAGGTCAGCAAAACTGGTGCCGAGGGAGCTGTACTTGACGAAGCTAAAAATATCAATAAGTCTTTGTCTGCTCTTGGAAATGTGATCTCTGCCTTGGCAGAAGGGACAGTAAGTGATCCTATCCCTGTCTATTATATAATATTATGAGAAGTTGTCTTTTGGGTTTGCATGTTCTCTTTGCCACACACCGTAGAGAATCATTGGTTTTCCTGTTTGGGAAAGGACAGAGGGAATCTTGGTTGTGGATGGCGGTTGCTAGGAGATCCAGTCCATTAAAAAGTGTCAATGGTGATGCCAATTTCCTATGGGCATGCTAAACTTTGGCAAGAGCCAAAGACCTGGCCACAAATTTGTATTTCACACATGTTTCTAAGTTCAGTGTCTCCATCCCCAGCTGGCTTCTGTATTTTTCTTTTGAATGGGCTGTCAAAACCAGTACTAATCCTTTTCCTAAATAGAAAACACACGTGCCATACCGGGACAGCAAGATGACTCGGATTCTCCAGGACTCTCTGGGTGGGAACTGTAGAACCACAATCGTCATCTGCTGTTCTCCTTCTGTCTTCAATGAGGCCGAGACCAAGTCCACACTGATGTTTGGACAGAGGTGCGTGTGGTCTCTTTGGAATTGGGTTTCGGGTCGTAGGCTTGAGTGGTATGGGGCTGCTGTCAGAGCTGAGGAAGTAAGAGGACAAATAGTTACTAAGTTGCATCTAGCATGTGATCTATAAACAGGAGGCATCATTTATTGAAGCCAAAGGGATGATTATGTTTTTAAATAATAGAAATATGCCAGTCAAAAGTATGATGTTTAAAAAGACAAAAAAATAAATAAAAAATCTCTGGGAGTGGTGGCATACTCTTGTAATCCCAGTACTTGGGAGACTGAGACAGGAGGATCACAGGTTTGAGGTCAGCCTCAGCAACTTAACATGACCCTGTTTCAAAATAAAAAAGTAAACCAGGCGTGATGGTACATGCCTGTAATCCCAGTATTTGGGAGGCTGGTACAGGTGGATTGCAGGTTTAAAGTCAGCCTCAGCAACTTAATGAGGTTCTCAGCAACTTAGCAAGATGCTGTTTCTAGATAAAAAATAAAATAGGACTAGGAGTGTAACCTGAAGGTAGAATGTCTCTGGGCTTAATCCCCAGCAGCACAAAATTAAATTAAAATATAAATAGGGCTGGGAGTATAGCTTGGAGATAGAATGCTCCTGGGTTCAATCCCCAGTACCATAAAAATAAAAAGCTTCTAGATGCAAGTGTTGGTAATGAAATGGAGTGTTGCTTTAGTTCTTCATGGAATTGATATCTGACTTCTAGGTTCATAGAATTCCAAGTGTATAAATCTCAAGATTCTTAATCACCTTAAACTTCAATATTTGGGATCCATTGCAAAGTTGCTAATAAACAACCAGAAGTGTAGATGAATGTAGAGTAGCGGCAAAAATAGAAGAGGAAAGGGAAGGAGTCCATGCTAACCCTGAGGGTAGGAGGCGCAGGATGTGGTGGCAACCATTGTCTCATCTTCCAAACACCCAAGTGAGACATCCTGGGTGTCTGCAAAGTATCACTAGATGGGATGTAGGACAGCTCAGCAGTCCTAAAGCAATAATTCATACGTGTGCTAACTCTCGCCTTCCTTTCCTGCCACTTTCTTTTCTCCTACCTCATTCCGTTGCCCAAGGCCGACCTCCTTCAGTCCTGTGTCTTCACTTCCCATGTCTAGACCTCATCCTCTCAGTCACAGGATCCTCAGAGTCCATTCCCCGAGTGCTGAGGATGCTGCTGATTTGGTCGATCTGAGCTGAGGTTGGAGCGGAGGTTGGAGGATGTGGGTTCTGTTGCCCTCATTCCATTCAATTCAGAATAAACCTGCGATCTTTAGAAGCATTTGGGCCTGAGCTGCCTTGTTTTTTTGTGGATGCCTCTTGTTCTCCCTGCCTTCCTGCTGGGATCGTGTGTTGGTGGTTATTGCCTGAGAAATGGTTTCAGATGGGGGTGGGCATTCTGCAGGGGAAATTGTAATGCTGTTTCAACTGCATTAAGCCCCAGTCATTTCCTGAGTCCTCGACAAAACATAGAATTACGCAGTTGTGGCACCTGTGGGTTGTCGAAATAAATAATAATTACATTGAAATGTTGTAGATCTAATATATCTTTTAAACTGGATTTGGATTCCTTACTTCCTCCCAAATGACTTTCTTGATTAGACAAATGCTTAGGTCAGGAGGATTGCAGTAGGGGAACACCTACTTTTCTCAAGGGTCCCAGGATACTGATAAATCAGCATTTGCTTATGGGAAATAGGACACATCCAGCCCCATCCCACCCAATGTCTTAAACTAGAGCTTTAAGTTTCCTCTGAAGACATGCCTGAGCAAACCAGCTCCAAATGTGTTTATAAAGGAAGTATCTCTTTAAAAATCCTCACCTGCCAAACAATAATATTCTGGATTTTTGCACATTAGGGCCCCCTGGGGCATTGGGCTCTTTGAAGGCTGCTGCTGTTAGTGGGCATCTGCTGCTATGTATAGGAAGCATATTAAGTATTGCTTCAAGTGATTATCATCTGTCTTCTAATCTTAGGCCATCATCAGCATCATCATTATCATTAACACATTTTTAGTGCCAGATAGATATGTGTTAGACATGTCAGAAATCCTCCTAGCAATTCTAACAGGTAGGCATTATTTCACTTTCGTACAGAGGATGAAACTGAGGATTAGACGCAAAGCCATTCGATGCTGTAACTGAGACTGTGCAGACAGTAAATGACTAAACGTGTATCCTAGATGCAGAGGGCACTATTTGATACATGGCTAACTTTTCAGGTATGGGCTGGCTAATCAGGAACCTTTGTATTAGTCTGTTTTTCATTGTTATAACAAAATACCTGCCAATACAAAGAAAAATTTATTTAAGTTAACATTTTGAAGGGTCTATGGTGTGATACTGGTGCCAGCTTGTTTCTGGTGAGGACCTACCTCATGGCAGATGGCACCACAGTGACAGTAGTATGTGTGAAAAGGAGAGATCACATGGTGAGACAGGAAGCCAGAGAGGCTAGGGAGTGGCTGCGCTTTAGAACTAACCAAGGTTCTGTGAGAGCTACATCAACTCCTTCTGAGGGAGCATCACCAAGAGTCCATTATCTTGCACTCGGCTCCATTTTAAAAAATTCTCTTTTTTTGGTGGTAGTGGGGATTGAGTACAGGGGTATTCTACCTTTGAGCTACACCCCTACACCCCCAGTCCTTTTTTTTTTTTTTAATTTGAAACAGGGTCTTGCTAAGTTACTGTGCACTGGCCTTGGACCTGTGAGACAATCCTCTTGACTCAGCCTCCCAAGTAAAAGTTCTATTTCTTAACGGTTTCACGTCTCACTTCACCATACTGAGGATCAAGCTCCCAATACATGAATCCTTGGGGATGCACCAAGACCATCTCCACACCATAGTGTACTCCGTGAGCACTCTGCAGTGGCTGAGCACGGCCCTCCAGTTCAGTAAACCCAGTTCTGAAGCTAAGTGCTCCTCTCTGAGCCTCAAGTCTTCTCCCCTGTAGAGAGAGAGATAATAAACCCACATCCAAGAACATTTGGAAGGGTTATATGGATTGCTTCCGTTTCACTTGCCACAGGGCTGGAATGTGGCAGGCTATCAGCCATCACCTGTTCCCTTTCCTGTCTTAACCAGTGTGACAGCATTGAGGTTTGGGAAGGTCACGATCATGGATAAGACCAGACTGGGCATGTTGTACTAGAAGGGACAGCACTATCACAATATGTATTACCTACAGGTCAGGATTGCGTGGAGTAGAATTAGAATTATGTTTCTGGAATGAACAAGTAAAAAGACACTGCTGATAGTTTAGCATTCCAGGAAGTAGAAAGTAATGTCAACTATGCTTCTAGATAAACTAGGCTGATCTGATTCTTTTCTCAGAGCCATCTAGATTCCTCCAAGCTGCATGACAGCTGGGAATGAGTTTGTTACCAGCATCAGCTTCCCGCCCAGCATTTAACACAGCTAGTGCACAGTAGATGTTCTCTAAATAAATGCTTATCACGTGAATGAGCAGATGAATCTAAAGCTCACCGAGTGGGATTCCTTGCTGCACGGTGACGCCGTACACCTGAGAGTGGGGTTAGGTTTGGATCAGGTTTGCTTTCCAGCCTATAATTAGCAATGTGTGAGGTTTTGTTTCCTTCCCTCTCTCCCCAAGTTACTTAATTAATTCTTTAAGGACACCGAATTCCTCGATGGAGCCCATACCTGCCTAATGGTTAAATATATCCATTGAACCCAATTATTCAGCAGACCTGAGTCTGAACATCAGATTAGACATGGTATCTGATATCTAATGAGATTAAGCACTTTGAACTCAGAAAAGCTGCCAGGCACATCCCAAATTTGGTGTAGTGAGGGTTCATTATATTCTGTTGCAGGGATGGCCAAACCTGAGGGCAGCATAAGGTTGTTCTGTTATTCCTCTGCAGGTCTTTCAAGGATGTGAGGAAAGTATGGGTTGTTGCTAGGCTGGATTGTATTGATGCTCTGAATAAAACAATAGCATGTGCTTTGAAGCAGTAGCAATAGGATAGAGCTGCAGGTGCCTGAGGGTATTCTACCATGAGCCCTGCCAGCCTTCAGAGGCATTCTAGATTAGGTACTGCAATTTAAAGGGAAAAAGTTACTGTGTCTGTGGCCACTGATGAATTCTGGCTTTGTCAGAATTCACAGATTTGTCTCTTTAGCCCCCTAAGTGCCCAGGACTGTGCTAGGGCAGAGGTAGATGCTGTCTTCTGTGGCTCAGAGAGCTTGAAGCCAGAGCAGGAGGCAGCACTCAAATCCCCAGGCAGATTAAAATAAAAAAGCCAGGCTCAAATTAGAGCACTTTCATTGATTTTTTTCCCCTTCTGGCCTCCAGCTTTTTATTCTTTAGTCTTTAATTACTCTTCCAAAGTACTTTTATAGCACTATGCGAAGAAGATACTTAAAAGTTTTAGAAGTGTGAACTCAAATCACCCAATTATCTTGGAAGGCTAGTTAATGTCCCTTGATTTGGGGTGCTGAGGAAGGAAAGGGAGCCCCAAGGGGCAGGCTGAGCACTTCTGAAGGTCTGAATCAGCAGATCTTTGATACTAACAGTTTTGATTGATCCAGCATGAATAATTCAAAGGCTTTATTTGTATGTTGACTGTGGAAAGAGAATTGATAACTTAGAAAAAGCAAGGGTCTTTCTTCTTTTCCTCATGTGCACTGTTTCAAAAAAAATGAATGCTCTCATTTTGTGTGTGTGTGTGTGGACTGAGGATTGAACCCAGGGGCCTGGGCATTCTACTCCAACTACAGTCTAGCCATGTTTTTATTTTAAAACTCTTTTTTTTTTTGCGGTACTGGGGATTGAGCTCAGGGGCATTCTACCTCCGAGCTATACCCCCCAGCCCTATTTTTTATTCTTTATTTTGAAACTGGGTCTCACTAGGTTGCGGAGTGCCTCACTAGGTAGCTGAAGCTGGCCACGAACCCGGATCCTCCGGACTCAGCCTCCCGAATGCTGGGATTACAAGCATGCACCACCACGCCCGGCTAAAACTCTTATCATATATATATGAGTCTCGTTAAGTTGCTGAGGCTGGCTTCAACCTGAGATGCTCCTGTCTCAGCTTCCCAAGTACTGGAATTATAGGTATGCATCACCATGCCCAGCTTGTGCTCCATTTTAATGACTGCTGGGTTAGGCAGAGCCCAACTAGAAAGCATATGAAACTCATGTCTCAAGAGCATAACAATGGGTCACCTGCAGAGGTAAAGTGAGTGCTTTGGCCAAGGCACACACTTGGCTACACTTGTGCCATGAAACCAAAAAAGACATCAGCCCTGCTTGCTGGAGGGCCTGCCGTCGGGACACCAGGAGGGTTCATTTTGGCTCCGGAGAGAGAGATAACTAAATGCCAACCCCTTATCTAAGTTGTTAAAGTTTAACTCTTCCTTCCTGATCCTCTTCCCTCACACATAAGGAAATGGCCTCCCCAGTAACTGGGGAAGCACTCTGTTTCCTGAAGAAAGATTAGGTGTTTATATGAGAACTGGGGATCAGCACAGATTAGAAGGTGTGATATTAGTTTAATGTGTCAACTTGGCTAGGCTTTAGTACCCCGTTATTTAATCAAACACTAGTCTAGCTATTGCTGCACAGGTATTTTGTTAATGTAGTTAATTGGTTGACTTTAAGTACATTAACTTGGATAATGAGGGTGGCCCTCCTCCAATCAGTTGAAGGTCTTAAGAGCAAAAACCAAGGTTTCCCAGAGAAAGAATTCTGCCACAAGAGGTAACATCTACTCCTGCCTGAGTTTCCAGCTTGCTGGCCTGCCCTGTGACTTTCAGACTTGCCAGCCCCTACAATCGTGTGAGCCAATTTCTTTAAATAAAGAAATGAGAGGAAGAGGAAGTTTATATCTATAGTTGGATCATATATGATATATGATTATATTAGGATATATAATCTCTCTTTCACCCTCTCCTTTTCCTGTTGGCTTTGTTTTTCTGAAGAACCGTGACAGACAGATGAGGATGCTGGATTACCCCCTCCTGCCCTCCACAGAAGGGGAATCTAAGTTTCTCTCTATCTGTCTCACACATCATTCAGAATGCAGAATCAGACATTACAGATTTATTCCATGTGTTGAAGATGTGAGGTTGTCTAGAGCTCCTTGTTCAAATGCCAGTACTATCCCAAACACCTGGAGAGCAAAGGAAGATGCTGAAATAACAGACGTGAAGGTATCAAGAACAAACATCTTCCTGACTCTCCCAAGGAGGCCAAAGTATTTAGAAGAAACTCCAATGACAGGCAGTGCATGTATCACTTAGCACTGACTATGGCCAGTGAGTACAAGGAGAGGAAATAGGTGTGGGTGGGAATTTTCAGGACATAGAGTGATCTGAGATAGTGGTTGTAAGCCACCAATTCAATAAGAACTTGGTTCAAGTGCCAAATTATAAAGATGCCTTCAGGGTGTTAGGTATGGTTGCTTAGCTTGGGATGTTAAGGAAAGTGAAATTAATTATCTCAAAGAAGAGATCATCAAGAAGTAATTTAATAGCAATCTCTAAGAACAACCGAGCGTTGTGGCCAAAGGAAGTGGATGTGAGCAGCCTTCTTAGAAGCCCAGGCACATCCTTCTGAGTGTCAGAAGTGCACATTCAGTGATGGAGGGCCTGAGTGGTACTCCAGAATGGGGAGGTAGTTGTGCTCTTTGCATTGCTTAGTGGATTGTGTCTAAGGGTATCTTTTCTAATATGCTCAGTCTCTGCCTTGAGGTGAAAGGTGTACTGTGACCTCTGTCCTTTGTCCACTGTGCTTAGTCTGCCTTCTCCAAGGGGGGTAGCATTCATTATCTTTGAGGTCTTTAAAAATGTGGACCTTATTCCCTCCCTGGAGGGAGAAGGATTTTCTATCTGGGTAGGCCTGGATCGTGTATCACTGAGGTGATACATGAATCTCTGAAGCAAGGCAAAGCAAAGAGAGGCTGTGAAACAGGTGCCTTGGTGATGGCACCCTCACAATGGGGCTCATTTTTCCTAAGTGGATCTTGCTGTTAGGGTAGAAACTTAGGACTGAATTAAGCCTTTGGTTAGGTTTTGACTCAGTTCCTGCTGTGGTTCTAACATGTGGAATAGGCATTTGTCTCTGTATACACACTGGGGGCTCTTAGTAAAACCCTGAGAGGCTATAGAAATGAAGACCCAAGAACTTTTGGTTCTCCTTTGTGAATGATTAGGTCACTTTAAATTAATCAAATGGTGTCAGTCAGTTTGACTCTTGGAGACTATGATTAGTAGTAAGTGGCTAGAGTAAGGCTCCAGCAGATCTTTGGCTTACTCACTTATATCAGAGATAATGTCTCAGGACTGTCTGGCTGGATGGCATTTCTATTGCTTTAACAGTCTGCAGAATGATGTTTTGGACAACAGTGAGTGGATCCCCCTATATGATGGTGGTCCCACAAGATTATATCAATTAGTGACATCATAGGTCTCTTAGTTCAGGAAAACATACTCTGTAATAGTCACACAATGACGAAATCACCTAAGGATGCATTTATCAGAAAGTGTCCTGTCATAAGCAATGCATGACTGTATATCTTCAGCTAGATGAGTCATAAACCTGCCTTGAGAACATTTCTTAATTTCTGTTCTCTTGCTGATTTTATGTTTCCTTGTGAGCTATTTGAAATTCTTCTGGAAATCAGGCAGAGCTATAAAGGCACATATGTAAGCCTGTGTGCATAAGCTCCCAGATCATGTCCACATGCAGTCTTGTGCCCAAGATCCATGTTGATTTATTGTGTTTGTGAGTCTTGATAGGATGCTGTTTAGTTGATTACAGCCAGCAAGTACATGGAAAATACCAAAATAAAAGGCCTTAGTAAAAGATTTTCCATATGCTTTAAAGGCAAAAAATAACCAGCAGACCACTGTGTAACCTACACTAATAGTAACTAGCCAATTATTCATAAAACAGGAAAGTGCATTTTGAGTGGCAAAACCAGGTAGGAGCAAGTGATCACTAGACTCTTTTTTTTTTTTTTGCGGTACTGGGGATTGAACTCAGGGGCATTCTACCTCCGAGCTATACCCCCTGCCCTATTTTTTATTCTTTATTTTGAAACTGGGTCTCACTAAGTTGCGGAGTGCCTCACTAGGTAGCTGAGGCTGGCCGCGAACCCAGATCCTCCGGTCTCAGCCTCCCAAATGCTGGGATTACAAGCGTGCGCCATCACGCCCGGCTATCACTAGACTCTTTTAATCTCTCAATTTGCTAAAGCTCATGGAAAAAGAAAAAGAGATTGTAGATATTCTACATCTTTTTACTCCAGGTCTCTTTGGGGAATAAGGGACTGAGACCCTCTTTATCCCATTCTTTGCAAGATTGTTTTCAATATCCTAGGTAGGAAAATATTTTATTTGTTCTATTAAAAAAAAAACCCTGCTGAGCCAGGCGTGGTGGTGCACGCTTGTTATCCCAGTACTTGGGAGACTGAGACCAGAGGATCCGGGTTCACAGCCAGCCTCAGCTACTTAGTGAGACCCTGTTTCAAAATGAAGAATAAAAAATAGGACTAGGGGTGTAGCTTGGAGGTAGAATGCCCCTGGGTTCCATCTCCAGTTAAAAAAAAAACCCTTCTGGGGCACAGAAATTCAGTAATTCTCTTAGTAACTCTAATTTACTTCACAATCTGGAAATTTTTGTATTTGATGTGATTCCTTTCTATATACTTTTTTTTCTTAACTCATTTTTATTGAATATAACAAATATAATAAAAGCATCCACTTAATTGTGTAAATTTATATATTTTTACAAATGTATATATGCATGTAACCACCATCCATTGTCTTAAAAGCCTTTTTTTTGCACCTTCTTAGTCAATACCCAACTCTCAAGAGTAATCATCATCCTGATTTTAATCAACATAGACTCATATTGTCTGTCTTGAACTTTATATAAATGAGTTCACCCAGTACTGTTTTGTACTTGATCTTTTGTATACTATCTGTGAAATTCATCTATATTGTTACATATAGTAGTTTATTTTTTATATTATATTATATTTTATATTATATATATATCATATAATGGATATATATATATATCCATTCTGTTGATTAATATTTGGATTGTTTTTATTTGGGGCCATTATAAATAAAATTACTATGACATTGGTTATCATGCCTTTATCCATTAGTTATCATGAACATATATCCTCATTTCTGTTGGGTAAGAGTGGACTTTCTGGGTCAGAGGGTGTGAGATACTCAGCTTTAGTAGATACTACCGATTTTCGAAAATGGTAGCAATAATATACACTCTCTTAGTAGCAATTCAGTGTTGCAGTCACTGCCCTTCCTTGCCAACAATTGATATTTTTAAGTAGTTTAAAACTTTTCAGCCCATTCTATTGGGTGCCAAAGTTATCTGTAGTTTTAATCTGCATTCCCCGGTGGTTAATGATATTAAGCACCTTTTTGGCAGTGTTTTATTGGCACTTATTTAATGAAGTACCTATCCAAGTCTGCCTAGTTTTTTCTTAATGATTTATGGAAGCTGTTCTTGGTAAGTCCTTTGTCTGGCATATATTCTCCCACTATATGACTTGTCTTTTAACTCTCTTAATGGTGGCTTTTAATGAAGGGAGGATTTTCATTTTAATGAAATCAAACTTATTTTTTTTCTTTTATGTCCTATTTAAGAAATCTTTAACCAGGTATGGTGGGATACACCTGTAATCTCAGTACTTGGGAGGCTGAAACAGGAAGATTGCAGGTTTAAGACCAGCCTCAGCAATTTAGCGAGACCTTGTTTCAAAATAAAAAATAAAAAAGGGGTGGGGG
>PVLC010007204.1:0-47500 GCA_004027655.1 Graphiurus murinus | reverse complement strand
ACAACTGACATTTCATTGCCTATAGCTGGGATAAGAACCCCAAACTCCAAGAAGCTAGAGGCCTTGTTCACTTGTCTTGGTATATCCCATGTTTCACAAGTGCTTATTGATTGAAGGAAATTCTTCCTAGGAAGATGTATCTGGCTGTGGTATACAGGATGCTTACAGGAGCATGCTGAATGTAGGGGAAAAGCTCTAATCTTAAGTAAGCCTGAATGGGGGTACAGGGAATGGAGTAAGAGGTGACCTTGAGAAACACTTGAATGAAAGTCCATTGGATTCAGAGAATGGTGGGATGTGATGGAGAAAAGGAAAAGTTGAGTGTGTAGCCTCAAGGAGTAGCAGGGCCATTAGGGCCATTAATCCAGCTAGAAGGGGGAAGGTGAAAGTCACAGAATTCCTCCTGTTCCCCCACTCCCAGTCTTTGGACATGAAAGGAATCCAAGGCTTAGTTATATTGATTCAGCAAGTGCTAGTAGCTATATTCTGGATTTTTCCCTTCTGTTTTTAACCCCAGAGCTAAGACCATCAAGAATACAGTCTCTGTGAACTTGGAATTGACAGCAGAAGAATGGAAGAAGAAATATGAAAAAGAGAAGGAAAAAAACAAGACTTTGAAGAACGTTATCCAGCATCTGGAGATGGAGCTAAACAGGTGGAGGAATGGTAAGGAAGATGGAGAGGAAAGGAGGCATGAGTGGCGCTTTTTCTTTACTGTGACTGTTGGCATCTTGGGAGGTACTTGGGAAAGAGGGTGACTGCAGAGCGTGGTCCTGCCTCGTTGTAATAGGCGGCAAAGACAAGTGGGTGTTTTCTTATTTCCTGGCTCAGTGCTCCACCTCCATCCCACGACTTGGCTGGCATGTATTGGGAGTGTGGGCAAGTGACCATGTGCATGGTTGGCCCAGTATGTCTAGTAAGATGACCTCTATCACCACTCCCCACTCTTTGGTAGCCATATTTGAGGCATAGAGGACAGGGCCTGAGACTTTGTGGCTCAATATAGATTACTTTTAACAAATAAAAAGTCTCATTTTCTCTGATGCATTTTATCATTGCTTTGGGGTTAAAAGTCACCTCTGGTAAATACTTGCATTTCCTTTCTTTCTTTTTTTTTTTTTAACCTAACTCATTGTCATGCTGTGCTTCTTCAGAGCCAGAAATAGAGGCTCCTGAAGAAGCCAGCCTGTGCTAAAATGGAGTCTCACGGGCTTGTTTCGTGACTAGTTTTTCTTTTCCCTAAACATTCTCTTTGGTTTGTTCTACTGGGAGAAAATATCTCAGGGAACTGACGTGCAGTGGGTGGGTGGGTGGTGGGTGAGGCGTTAAGAGGGGTTTCCAGATCCAAGTGCAGACAGACTATTTTAGCATTGTGATGGAGGTTAGAAAGTAGAAGTCTTTTTTTTTTTTATTATTGAAATAAGACAGGTTGGTGTGTGCACGTGCAAGGGATAGCGGATGGTTGGAAGTCGTTCTTCTGATTCTCTGCTGCCGTCATCAGTACTTATTTCAGGTGCTGCAACAGACCTCAGGTCTGGGTGTGTGTGGGAGCCTGGGGCTGTTGTGCAGGATCGGTTTGGAGCTGCAGAGTGAGCAGCAGATCGTCTTGTGATTGTTTGCCACTGCTTCTTGCTAGTAAGGGTGGCGTGTCAATGAGCTCCTGTTTAATTGAAAAACAGTTATGTGGCAAACAAGAATTCAAGAGAGGATCAAGAAATGACCTAGTAGCCTAAATAACAGGATTCTTCTAGTTTCGGAAGAGTTTCTAGCTGCACATGTGTCGTGAAAGCTGCTAGAATAATTGAATAATTCAGCACCTGGGGCTGGGGGATGATTCCTTGCAGTCTGGCAGGAGTAGGAGAACAGGGAAGGGTGGGAAGCAAATGGGGAGTAGCCCTATGAGAGTTTGTTCTATTTCTGGAATCCTCCTGGGTCAGTTCTCTGTTGGAAGACTGGGACATTCAGTAAAGCCTTTGGTAAGGGGTTGAATTGTAGGCCTTAGACATGCTGTGGCCCAGGCAATTATACTTATTATTTTTCATCCTTTTCCATCTCTGGCCAAACTCTATTCAGTTCTCCACCCCTCATCCTATGCTGCTTCCTGGGACCTTCCCCGCTGGGTTTGCCTGACTCAGCACACTAAGCATCTCTTTTGGGCACTCTGACCTGCTCTCAGCCACTCTGCTTGGCCTCATTTTAACTGGTTGTCCCACTTCATTTACCTTGCATATCTACTCAGAAATGTACTGCTTTCTGTCCCCTTTGGTGAGATCCTACATAAGCCCTTAGAGTTACATAATTTGGGAAAAGTAAGGAGCCACATAATAGACCTGCAATAAAGGTAAGTTAGGTAAATGTGTATTTAATGTAGGCACTGGAGATTTCAAAAGAGGTGAGTGGTCTAACGTGATCTCTGCTCCAAGCAGGGAGGTAGCCTCTAGTCATTGTCAATAGATGCATGGTGATAGTCTATAGCGAATACAAGGAAGGGAAAGTACATTTGGCCAAGAGTTATTACAACCAGACCCTGACTTCGGCTGAAAAGCCAGCATAGGTCTCCTTGAATAAGCAATGTAGAGAATAGATCTGAGAAAAACATCAGTCAGTTTGGGTGTGGGATATGGGTGTGGTTTGGGGTGTGGGTGAAGGGAATCAAATTTATGATGGTTCTGAGGGCAAATGCCAGTTGGGGGTGACTTGGGGAAGGGAGCACTGTCCTGAAGTAGTCTTGGAGGGGCAGGTAGGGGTGGTCCTAGAAATAGGTACAAAGCCCTTGCTTTTGGTCATTCTTTTGGAAGCAATGAGAGCCATTCAGTGGTATTAGGCTGCAGAATATACAACAAGGTTTGCATTTTTGAAGATCTGTTATTTTAGCAGAGAAAACTAAGGTGATCTTCCAGGAGTGAGATGGTGGCAGTTGAATTGAGAGACAGGGCAGTGGAAGGGAGGAAAATGAATGGACCTGGGAGGTGTTTAGGAGGAAAAGCAGTAGGGTTTGCTGGGGATTGACTGTGAGGAGAGGGAGGTATCAAGAAAGGCTCCGAGTTTTCTGTCCTGGTCAAGTTGGGTGGAGGGAAGAACCATTTCCTGTGACCAGAAACATTGGAGAAGAACCAGACTGAGACCCGGGTGGTGAGGGCAGCCTGGGGTGCCAAGGGCATGTCCAGGGGGGATATCAGATAAGAAGTCAGGTGTGAGGTTTTGGAGCTCTGGAACCACCTGAGGAAGGGAGGGAATTTGAGCATCAGAGATTTCAGGAGGTAGTGATTGAAGGCATGGGTGGGGGTGAGACCCAAATGGACCATGGAGAAAGGAGGGAAGAAGAGAGCCCCCCCTCCATGGTCCCCATTACATGTCACCATTGAAGGTCTGAGATGGAAGAAGTGAAGGAGAGGATGGAGGGTCTCCATACTAACATGTATTTGAAAGATGATTATTTTTAGAGGCAAAGCTCTTAAATGCAGAGTACCTCTTGTGATATAAATTTCAGGCAGGAAGGTAATAGTGAAGAGCAGTAAGGGTATGTGGAGTGGTCCTTGACCAGCTGAGTGCAGAGCTGCCTCAAGAGCTCACTGCGCATCACATGATGTGCTGACTTACGTCATGCAGGCAGTGAGCCACGCCAAGCTTTTTGTCCTGTTTCCAGGGCTGGGTGGGTTATCCTCAAGCTCTTGAGCTACCAACAGGTTATGGCTCCTCCAAGGGGATCAGTCTATGATAGAGCTGAGACCAAACCTGGGGGCCTGATTCCCAAGTTCATTCTATTTTTATTTTTGGTGCTGCCTACACACGGAACTACCACTAGTGATATGTGTGCAGGACAGCAAGATGAGTATGAAAAGTACTGCCCCAAAGAAAGAAGGGACTAGAAGCCCTTCTTAGCAGAGACAGAAGGATCATATGTTTGAGGTCAGCCTCAGTAATTTAGCACGACCCTCAGCAGCTTAGCAAGACCCTGTTTCAAAATTAAAAAAAAAAAAGTTAAAAGGAGCTGGGGGTGTAGCTGAGATGTAGAATACCTCTGGGTTCATTTCTCAATACCCCCTCCTCAAAAACCCCCTCCTCAAAAAAAGTGTTGTGAGATTCCATCCTATTACATGCCTAGAGCCCAGTCTTCCCATCCTTCCCCGCCCCACCTCCACCTATACCAATTCTCAGCCCTCTTGGTTTAATGTGTGCTGTAGACTGAAAGTTTGTGTTCTCTAAAAATTCCTCTGTTAATATCCTAACCCCTAGGGCGATGTTCTTAGGAAGGGGGGGGGGGCTTTTGGAGGCGATTCTTTCCTGAGGACTAGGGGCCCTTAGAAGGGTCCCGAGAAACTCTGCTTCTCTCTGTTCTCTGCTATGTGAAGATACAATGAGAAGATGCCATCTGCAAATCTGGAAGAGGGCCCTCCCCAGAACCTGACTGTGCTGGCATCCTTGCAGCTTCTGAACTTTGAGAAATAAACCTGTGTTGTCTAGAAGCCCCCAGTCCATGGTACAATGTTCAATCAGCCCCAGCTGGCTACACAGTGGGTCACTTTAGCATGCTGCCTGGGCAGTTTCCTCCTCACGGCACAGTTGAGTCTTGATTCTCAGAATAGGGAGGTTCTGTGACTTACAGTGAATACTCTGCAGCAAGCCTTAATTCAGTTCTGATGTAGCATTAAGCAGGCTAGCTCAGGGCATGCATGTGCTTACAGAGGGCCACACATTGTTTCTGTGAAGGAAGGCTTGACGAGAGCCTTGGGCGAGCCTTGGGCCTGGTTCAGTTCCCTGGTGTGCCAGTTGAGGTCCCTGGGTTGCAAGCGACAGGAATTGCCTTGTCAGCTTAAACAAAAGAGAATCCACTAGAAGGATATTAGTTATTCACAGGATCTAAACAGCAACTGAGGAACTGGGCTCGGACAGGAGGAAGCTGGGGCTGGTATAGGCAACAGGAACAAATCACCAGGTCTCAGGGGGCCAGGCCATACCTGGAATGGATCCTCTCCAGATGTTTTTCCCATCCTTGCATTATAATGTTGGAGAATTAGAGACCCAAGATTGCAGTAGAAATAGAGTGCTTGGTGGAGCCTTGGCTGAGGAAGGACAGAACACTTTGATAAGTTTTCTGATGAAGACTACACTCAATTGAAGGGATTCATTCCTCAAGAGGAGGTTGTGATGCTGCAAGGAGAATGGGTGTCCAGTGGCTAAAAAGCAGCGAATGTCCACTACAATTTACTAGATGCCTTGTGGGCTAGAATCAATTGCCAGAACTTCATCAAACCTAGAGGCTTTGTTGGGTACTTGGGTCTCATGAGAATATGTTAATCTATTTGCTTAAGGAACAGATAGATGGGGCAGGGCAGTTGCCAGAAAATGGACTAATTTTTTTTAAAAGCTTTATTCTTCTGTTGAGCATATGTGTAGAAAGGACTTTGACTGTCCTATGTATTGAGGTAGATTTAGATAGCTGGATTTAGAGTGAATTACAGCACTCTGGTCACCCCTGTCTCTCCTCCAACTGTCCAGAAAACTCTTGAGGGGAGGATGGGGAGGAAGGGCTGAAGGCTGCAGGCATGATGCTCAGAGGTGGCTGAGTGTATCGTTTCTGTGGCTGCCAGGTCAATCTTTACACCTGCTCACTTCTGATACTTTAAATTTTGTGCTGAGGGAGGGAGGGAGGGAGGGAGGGAGGGAGAGAGAGAGAGGGAGAGAGAGAGAGAGAGAGAGAGAGAGAGAGAGAGAGAGAGAGAGAGAGGTTTAAGTCAGAAAAAGGAGGATAGCAGGGCCTGACAATCTGTTTATCTGCAGGCACTCTTCTTTCAAATTATTAAATATAAATAATAGAGTGGATGTAGATCTATTTACCCCAGCAGCAGAAATCATGCAAATAAATGATTTCATCACAGGGTGAGGGTGAGCAGATGTGGGAGAATTGGTCATCTCTAAATCAGCAAGTTCATAACCTGCCAGACAGCAGGCGTGGCTCAGTAACTGACAAATCCGTACCCTCTGGTCCAATATGGTGCTCTGTGGGTATTTGTGAGCGCTATAGTTGGCACATTATTTGCTCTTTTAGCACTGACTCTGTAGAAGATGCTGCATCCTTCTCAGATTCACAATTATAGTGGATTCACAGAAATTAGCATTTAATTTGAGATATCTGGTTTCTTAACCCCTCTTCCTTCATTTGAGAGAATAATCAAACTGTAATAGAAATGCTGACCGCTTGGAGAATCATGTGGCCTTTTCAAGAGGCCATGAATGTAAAGAGGGTGTGGAGTGCTGGGTGATCAGTTTATTAGAAAATTACTCTAGAAGGGATTAGAGAAGGTCTTAAGCTGCTTACAGTATTTTTAGAGCCAGGGTGAAGGAGGCTATTTGTATGCAAAATAATCTCATAAAGGAATGATTTAAAAAAAAAAAAAACCCGCCTCACATTTATATAATGACATCTTGTAGCCAGCTGCTCTTACCCATCTGGCAACTTAAAGATTTCCTTTTAGTTTCTTTGATATAGAAATTACTTACCATTAGGTTTGCTACTGGGCCTATTTAATTGGTATTAAAACAAAACACCTCGTTTGCCAGATCTACAGTGGTTTCTGGCGGAAGCTGTGTGACCAGCAAATCTCTGCCTGGAGTTGCAGAGGGAACGCAATTACCTTCCTTCGTTCTCCTGAGGCTTTAGGGACTCCACTTAGGAAAAGGATAACTAGCTTGTTGCTATTTCATGTGTGAAATTTTAATGAATCCTTGGCAGTCTAATGGTTTTCTTTTCTTTCTTTTTTTTGAAAAAAAAAAACACAAAAAACAAAAAACAAAAAACCCAGCAACCCAAAACCTATTTTAGAATTTTTAACTAATAGACCTAATGAGACTTTTTGATTAGTCTGTCATTCTCGTCTATTGCAATTGATGGATTTCTGTTTTTTTGTAGAACTGTTATTTATGCTCTCTGGGGGTTTTCATTTTATAATTAGAATGCTTTGCAAGCCTTATAGGTATGCTCCAAATGAGTGCTCCTATGTAAACACAAATCTTTTTAGTCCTTAAAGGTAATTACATCTGACAATGGTAAATGCCAGGATGCTTATTTGAAAAAGGGAAGGTTTGTGGTGGGGGGTGGAGAGGAGAGCCTTTCAGTCTAGAAAATCAGATGCTTTACAGTATTATAAGCTCTTTCCTTATAGACAGGAGATAGGAGCCACAGGGTCCAGACTAAGAGAAATCTGCTTTTCATACAGAGAGAGAGAGAGAGAAAGAGAGAGAGAGAGAGAGAGAGCGCGCACGCAAGGGAGCAAAAAGAGGTGCTAATCTTGGTTTGGTGGTCCTTTTCTTTTTCTCCCACCAGCAGATCTTGGGGCGTCATTCCTCTGGGGTTTGTTTGCAGCTGTCTTCCTGGTTACAATCAGTAATTCTGAAATCACCTCCAGGGGGCTTCTCTGGAGACTCAGTCCACTGCAGTGCAGGGAATATTCTTGATTAACGCAGTGAGATTGCCATGGAGACAGATTGCCTGGTGTCAGGTCTTGCATAGTGTTGGGAATTTACAGTCCCCGGACGGCTTTGTGAGCCGGACAGTGCAGTTACCAAGGGCGCTTCTGGAAGTCATTTTCTCGGTCCTTTGAAGGGCAGCAGTGTTTGGGAAATCAGCTCTTAGTTCCTCTTTGGGCAGGAGCTGTGCTGCTTTTGTTTCTGTGTGTTGCTGCTTTGTTCTTCTCAATCTGAACGGATGCTGCAAAAGAAAAAAAAAATTCTGATTGCCTGACCTTTTTGGAATACTAACTGGCAAGAGCTTGCTGTTTAGATGTAGCTTTGTGGGAGACGTGTCGATGCTTTGATTCAGACTATTCAAGAGAAAGCAGAAAGTCGGCTATGGGTTTCTAATATTGTTTTAATAATGGTAAAAATAAATCTGAGAGGGACTTGCATAACTCTATTGTGTTTTATTTTTGGAACTAAGCTGCAACCACAAAGGTATTGTGGAGACACTAGAAACATTAATCTCAGAATAAGTAAAAATTATTTATCTGCCAAGACTAAAATGTTGCATATTTGTCAGGGAGAAGAGGAGGTAGGAGATGGACTTTAAACAATAACACCTTTTGTGCTTTTTACATATACTCTCTTCATTTATCTTTGGAGCAGCTTGGTAATGAAGGCATTATTATTTCCTCTCCTTTACAAAAAGAAACCTGAGAGGTTAAGCAGGAGATGGGCTTGTGATTAATTAGAGCCATGAAAAGGTGCATGTGCCTATAGCATCCTGCCAAAGCACTGGAGATGTTTATGAGAGTCCACTGATCACTTTCAGAGTGCCTGTAGCAGCATTGTCTGGCTCGTAGAACCTTTATAATCTGGGACATCACCTACTCCTATGTGAAGCTGTAATTCCTCAATGGAAGAAGAGCACAGCTTTAGGGCCAGTCAGGCCTGTGACTTTTGGTCAGGGCAGGTCACTTGCTGCTAACGTCGTAGAGGTTCATCTCTGGCCCCTGCCTGCCCAAATGAATAAAAAAACATGCAGCAGCTCCTTAGTTCACCCCAGCTTCATGATATCATTGCTTCTTTGGCCATTTGGAACCAAACAACACAGGGGCTATGTCTCTTTGGGATGTTTTTGTATCTTATCTCTTTGCTTGGAGTGATTTTGCCTGTGAGTAGTATGGTCATGGTCTGGTGGGTTTCTGGTTCAGCACAGCTTAAGCTGGGAGATCAAATTCTTAGTGCACTGGATTTCCTCATTCCCCAATTTAAGAAGCCATATCTGAAAAATTAGAGACTCAGTCATGAAGCAAATAGAGGAAGGACATTTGCCATGTTAATGGTGAGTTTCTCTGGAGGAAGGAATAGAATTATAAGGAAGGGGAAAGAGGACTTTATAAAGTTTTAATGTATGTTCCATATTGCCTGAGTTGCTTATGTTGAGAATATGTCCTGAATTCTTTGTGTGTATCCTTCTATCCATCCATCTATCCATCTATCTGCATTTATAGCTCATGGATTTAGCAGGCTGTTAGGAATATAGATCCTTTAATTGAATGAAATCGAGTCTGCTCACTAAGGTTGTTGATGGATGTTTTAAGCCAGGAATTGGAACTGAATGAAATATTGATTTTGTTCAGGTTCACTTCAGAGAACTACTATACTACTCTGACATTCTGGTTTTGTTTCAGGCCAATAATTTTAGAAAAATTCTTAGGTGTAATATAGTCTAGATGAGAAGAGAAAGAGGTTGATTCAGTTTTGTGTTCAGCAAAGCAATAGTTCATTCTTTGTTTTGCCTCAAGTTGCTGCTCAGGTGGATCTCTGATACCAAAGTGAAGCCATTGGTGTTAATTTTACTAGACATGGAGGTCCACATACCATTTTGTGATTATCAGGCAAAGTACTGGAATTGTAAGCAGCAAAGCTAAGTCATCACATAGTGTTTTGTTGAAATTAAAGTGTAGCATTCAAGTGAGTTCCTTGAGGCACAATGCATACTGTTAATGAAGGCACAGATTAGGATCTCAGTTCTTCTATATTTTTAAAAATTCTCTCTGGCTCAGGGCAGTTTTCCTGGGGAAGTTTCACAAAATGAATTTTATGGGCTGAGAACCTGGGGAAGGCTTGGAACATTGCAGACACTCCCTGGCTGGAGTGAAATGAGTGTAAAGTTGATGGTAAACATTACAAGAAGTGTGTCTGCTTCTGGTTTGCTTTCCAAGACGATACTTATGCCACTCAACTGAGCCATGTAGTTTTCATAGACTTCATTTCATCCACTTTCTTTGCAAGATGATCTTCCTGTTGAGAATGGCCATTGGCCAGCTTGAGAACCACACTTTTTCCCCAATTTGCATTGTCAAAGTTGGCAGTGCTTCCTCTGAAGGTCCTAACAAATGCTTCCATGCAGACTAAGGAGTTGTATGTAGGATCTCTGCATGATATTCTACATCAGCTGCTTTTTCTTTTCCTGGGACTACCTGACATCACAAGAAATTATTCTATTTGAACTCTCCAGCAGAGCCAATTAATTTTGACTTCCTGGGGGAGAGCGCAGTGGTAGAAAGTGTTTGTGCAAGTGCTAGTCGGAGTCCTCAGGTCCAGGCTGCCCTGACTTCTTCCTGTAGGCTCAATGATTCTCAGGTTGCGAGAATTTGGGCCCTACAGGGTTCTGTTTAAACAATGGCAATGTGTTCCTCAATTTGGCTGTTTCTACTAATGAAACAGTAACATAATTAATTGGTAATTAGGATGCCTCAGAGGTCTGTTTCCCTTTGAATCAGTCACTAGAGAGGATATGATTCTGGTAAAGCCCCAGCATATTTCTCAACAAAAGCAATGTGTAAAAAAATTGGAGGCATTGCTGTAAGAGCTAAGATTAGTTAAGAGCTTGTGTGGTTAGTGGAACCAGTTGACTTAGGTGATGCATCAAGAGGGAAGGGTAGTCTTCCTTAGACTAACTTTGGTCAGTCAACTATGACCTTTCTCATCCAAAAGAAAGAACACAGACTGTAAATCCATATAAGAGTTGTACATATATTGTGTCCTCTATGTAGTTTTCACTGGGAGTGACTATTTTTGGAACTCCTCCTAGAGGTTTTGCATACTCAATTTCTTTAATCCTCAACTCCCCTTGGCTGTATTTTGCAGGAGAGGCTGTGCCCGAGGATGAGCAGATCAGTGCCAAGGACCAGAAGAACCTGGAGCCCTGTGATAACACACCCATCATAGACAACATCACTCCTGTTGTGGCTGGCATCTCTACAGAGGAGAAGGAGAAGTACGACGAGGAGATCTCCAGTCTCTACAGACAACTGGATGATAAGGTCTGTAGCCAGAGGTTTATAACCTTCACTTTGGTGCAGAGACTGAAGGTGGCAGGTCCCGTGGGACTGATGGAGGGCTGCAGGACAATCTTGATTTCTGTCTTCCTAATGCTGACCCTATCTCAGGATCCTGCAGACTCAGAAAGCTTGGTTCATGTAGAATGGAAACTTTCATAGTTGTTTAATTGGAAGCATAGGGTGTGGTCTAGACCTGCAGGCAAGTCCAATGTAGAGTCTTCACTTCCAGAAGTTGAACTGGGCTGATTACTGCATGGAAGAAGGGGTATGTGACTTTTGTTTAGGTGTCTCTTTCTTTCTTCCTTCTCTGGGCCTATCCCCCATCTCTTGGAAACTTCAGCAGCAGCCCCAGATAGGGTCAAGTATGGTGACTCCTAAACTCAGGAGTGAATTTAATCATGTAGTTCTAAGGCCCTAGGATGAGGAACTAATAGTAATGTAGTCTGATGGCTTCACTTTATCTGTGGAGGTCTTTCCAGAGGCAGTTTATTGAATGAAGTAGTTTGAACATGCTAATCGGAGATGTTTAATTTTGTGACATACTTTTGGGACTTAAATAGTCATGTCAATGCATATGCTACAACAGAGGAAAAGAGACCTTGAAGAACATGTATCATTCATCCCCAATAAAGGTCGAGTTAGGAATCCCAGAGGCACAGGAAATTAAATTGGTATTTCATGTGATCTTGGTGTATTGCCCTTGGAATATTCTAAATTCTTTTAGTTCTTTTCATCAAGGTTGCTGATATTTTTAGTATGATTTAATCTTTTCTGCTGTGTTTAGCTCAGTGTGCTTAGGGACACCTCTGGCGTGGAGGAAACAGCTTTGTTATGTTAACATCGCCATTAATCTTCCAGGCCTGTCTCCTTGGGGTGAAGCTGAGTTTCCTATCACTTTGCAAGCTGAATGTGACTGGTGGCCTTAAGGAAGCAATTCTGGGAGTTTGCATTAAAACCACAACATTAAACCAGTGCCACCCTACCCTTCTGAACACACATTTCATAGACTATTCACACCCATGGGAACTGAGTCACTCACCCTTTGTGCTTTGAACATATTGTTCCCTTCTGTTTCCACCCATGTATTTTATGTAAAACCTCAAACAAAATAAGAGGAGAAGGTCAATAGTAAGTTAACAGTGTTAGCAATTTCTAGATTTCTCCGAAGAACTTCTATTGTTAAATAGAGAGTTAGACCATATGCCAGTTTTTTTATTTTAGAATCGATGGGCTCAGTTTTAGTAACTCACAGAGAATCTTGGATAAGGGTGAGAACCTGATTCCATGCTCTTTCCTCTATGAATAGATGCCTGCCAAGGCTGGAATTGGCATGATTTACCTTAGTGACATGAGGAGCTTTCATTGATCCTAGAGGAAAACTTGAGAGCTTCCAAATGTAGTGATGAGAGCTGAGCTTGGAGATGTGACAATTCTGGGACTGAAGTGTTTGCCTGGTGGCTGGGGTCACTGTCTCTTGATGGCCAACCAAGGGCATTTGCTTTTCTTTTTTCCCTTAATGTTTACTAATGCATAATAATTATGCGTATCAGTGGGATTCATTGTGACATATATGTACATGCACAGAACATAATTCGGTCAATTTGACTTCCCATCACCTCTCCTTGTCCTATCCTCCTCCACCCCCCAGATTCCTTTTCTATACTTTACTGGCCTCCTATTTTCATGAGATATGCCCCCTCTCTTATTTCTTCCTTTTTCTCTCTAGCTTCCCCCATACAACACTTGCTTTTCTGAGTCAGGCTTGTTTTGCTTAGCATGATGCTCTCCAGTTCCATCCATTTTCCTGCAGATGATATAATTTTTTTTAATGGCTGAGTAAAATTCCAGTGTGTATATGTACCACATTTTATCATCATCTGTTGATGAACAACTAGGTTGGTTCCATACTTTGGCTATTGTGAATTATGCTGTTATAAAGATTGGTATGCATATATTACTGTAGTGTGCTTCTTTTGGATAAATACTGAGGAGTAGTATAGCTGGGTCATATGGTGATTCTATTCCTTGTCTTTTGAGGAACCTGCATGCTGATCTCCATAATTGTTATACTAATTTACATTCCCACCAATAGTGTATAAGATTTTCATTTTCCCTGCATGCTCACAGCATATATTATTATTTGTATTCTTGATCATGGACATTCTAACTGAAGTGAGATAAAATCTCAGGGTAGTTCTGATTTGCATTTCCCTGATTGCTAAAGGTATTGAACTTTTTTTTTCATATATTGGTTAGCTATTTGTACTTCTTTTGAGAAATGTCTATTTAGTTCATTTGCTTATTTTTTGATTGGGTTATTTGTTTTCTGGCATTAAGTTTTTTGAGTTCTTTATATATTCTGGATATTAGTCCTCTTTTGGAGGAGTAGCTGGCAAAGATTTCCTCCCATTCTATAGGCTGTGCATGTTATTGTTTCCTTTGCTGTGCAGAAGCCTTTTGATTTGATGCCATCCCATTTATTGCTTCTTGACATTATTTCTTGAAAGTTAGGCGTTCAGTTGGGCGTGGTGGCGTATGCTTGTAATCCCAGTACTTGGGAGGCTGAGACAGGAGGATTCGGGTTCACGGCCAGCCTCAGCTGCTTAATGTGGCCCTCCACAACTTAGTGAGACCCTGTTTCAAAAAATAAAGAATAAAAAATAGGGCTGGGGGTATAGCTTGAAGGTAGAATTCCCCTGGCTTCCGTCCCCAGTACCACAAAAGAAGAAAGAAAGAAAGAAAGAAAGAAAGAAAGAAAGAAAGAAAGAAAGAAAGAAAGAAAGAAAGGAGTTCAATACCTGTACCAAATGTTGGAGTGTTGACCCTACATTTTCTTCCAGCAGTTGCAAAGTTTCTGGTCTAATTCCTACATCTTTGATCCATCTTGAGTTGAGAGTGAGAGGGATCTAATTTCAATATTCTTCTACTAGGGATATCCAGTTTTTCTAGGTAATTTTTTGTTATGTCATTTTCTTATAGCATATGCTTTGAAAACCTGGTAAAACACACAATTCAAGGTTAGCATTTATGGCATCATAGGGTGATATGGAGAGATGTGGAAGAAATTGAGATCCAAAGTCTCAGCCTTAGAAGGAACCAAAGATAGTGGTCTGCCTTACTAACTCTGCCTATGGGTTGTTTGATTATGCCTTATCAGCTGCCATTCTCAGTTTCCTCTCAAAGGTTCTAGAAAATATTTCCTTATTTCTGATGATGTAGGTGGTTTAACACTTTAAGAGTATATATGTTGGGACACGATATCTTTATAGACCATTGAATGGTAGAACTCAGAGTTTGGGTCTAGGTGAGATATTAATCCAAGGTGGATATGTGACTTATCCAAGTTCATATCACCTATAAGTTTCAGAGCTGGAACAAGGTTCTATATCTTCTAATTCCTAGTCCAAGACTCATCTCATTTTGGCTTGAATCCTTTAAAATGAGAACTGGTCAACCCCAGTAAATCTTTCCTAGGGTACTGTGGGAGAAAGACTGCACAGTTTCTTCCCAGCTACCCCTCTGTCTCTTTGTGCTGTGCTTCCAGGGATCTAGGAATGAGTGCTCCCCCAAGGCAATGCCATGTGATGGACAAGCGCACTGTGGCATCAGATCTACAACTTGGTAACGCCGAGACTCGGGCTGGTGCCCTGCTGACGGTGCTTTTCTCATTGACAACACAAGGCCCATATCTGTCACTTCAAAAGGTTGCAGTGAGGGTTAGAAAGTCTCTACTACACAGCAGATACTCTATAAATATTAGTTTCTTATTTTTTGATCTCTCCCTTCTGGGTTTTGTTTGCTTGAGGGAGAAGCTACATCATCTGTGGCATTGAAGGTGGTGGTGGTGCCAAGGGAGGGAGGGCTCAAAGCAGAGCTATGGCATGAACAAATTGGTGATTCTAGCCACCTCTCCAATACCACTCTATTATGAGAAGAGATGTTTTTGCTACCATTGCAGCAGAAATATCTTTATAATAAAAAATGTCCATTGACTTTTTGACAACTTTGGTTGACCAGTTCTTTGTTTACAAGACAATACATGTTGTTTCAAATGCAAGACAATTCAACAAAAAATTACTTTCTGAAAAGTGCTTTGAAATGTTATTCATGGACTAGATCTTTATAGCTGGCAACAGAGTGAGCTTATATGTGTCCTCAGAGATGCACTTGACTTTATATAGAATGCATGACAAACCTTATTCTGAAAGTTTTGAGACTTTTCAAAAAGAATCACAAAAGACTACACTAATTCTTAGAAGGTTACTCTAATCAATGGTATATATAGTTTGGGAGATGTCTCAACTTACAAATGATTCATGTTCTTTATAATGCAAACTTTGTTCTTCATCCTTCCCAGGTGGGGATAGGGGCCCTTGGTTTTCCATTATACCTTGAAAATCCCTACATCTTAGCTTGTCACTGGTTGGGAAGGAAGCCTGCATCTTCAGGCTTTGAAATGAGCACAGTATAAGAACAAAGGGTTCACTCTGCTGTTTCTCTTCTCTCATTATTTCTATCATTGGAGTGGTTGTTTGTTTGCCCCAGGGGAGAGATGGTGGCTCCCTGGTGTTAAACTCCTTGAGTCTTTTATGTTGTTGTTTAACATTTATGTGCTGAGAAGCATAAATACAAAATTGCTCCTGGTAACTGACATGCTAAGTTTATAAGGTAGAAAAGGAAATATGTCCCACAAAATAGGTCACTTGGTGGAGAAGTACCATTTTTTGGCATTTTACCCTGGTATAGTTTCCCTAACTCTCCAGCCAGTAATCTGATTTAGGGAGGAAACTCAACAGTATCTTGCAGAACCATTGAAGAAACATTGATGTAAAAATTCAGTGGAAATAAGATATTTTTGAGCAGAGGAGTGAGACCAAAAGATTTTCTATACAAAGGAAAAGGAGATAGAAAGCCTATACTATTGATTTTAGAATGTTCTTGCTCTTTGAAAAGCATTATCTTGTGATGCTGAGTGTATTAGCTTTTCATTGCCGTGACCAAAATACCTGACAAGAACAACTTAGTGGAGGAAAAGTTTATTTTGGCGTATAGTTTCAGAGGTTTCAGACCATTGTCAATTGACTCCATTGCTAAGGGCCTGAGGTGAGGGAGAGCATTATGGTGGAAGGGTGTGGTAGAGGGAAGCCTCTCAGCTCATGGTTGCCAAAAAGGAGGGGGGGGGGGGGGGAGAGAGAGAGGGAGAGGCTATGAATGAATGTGCAAGGGGGCTAGGGAGAAGATAAACCCTCCCAGGGCATGACCCTAGTAACCTACTTCTTCCAACTCCAATTAAGTTTCACCTCCCAGTAATCTATCTAGCTATCAATGGATTAATCCACTGGTGAGGTCAGAGCCCACATGATCTAGTCATTTCCTAAAAGCTCCACCTCTAAACCTTACTGAATTTAGGGACTACTCTTTCAACCCATGAGCTTTTGGGAGACTTTCAGGATCTAAACCATAATACTCAGTTAACCTGACTAAAATGCGTACACCAAACAGGCTGGGGACCATTCATGGAAAATAAGGTTCTGTGACCCAGGCACTCCAGGCACCCCTCTTACCTCACCTCTGAAAAGGCAGAAAGCACAGCATAGACAGGGTTTTGTTGTTGTTATTGTTTGTTTTGTTTTTTGGCACTGAGGATTGAACCTGAGGACATTCTACCTCTGAGATACACTGCTATCCCTTTTTTATTTTTGAAACAGGGTCTTGTTAAGTTGCCAAGGCTTAGCCTTGAACCTGTGACCCTCCCATCTTAGCCTCCCAAATACTGGGATTACCCTGATTTAGAACAGACATTTCTAATGGACTCTTGATGAAAACATCTAGGTGCAGGACCTGGCACAAAGAAGAATCTAATAATATTTACCTGTATTTGTCTCTGCTTGGGTTGTAAACCCAAGAAGTGTCATAGAATAGAAGTTTTCTCTTATTCCTAAGGGAGAGGCAAATGTGGAGCTAGGTTGTCATTATTCACAGACTGTGCTTAAAATTCCATTTTCGATCATGAAAATTTTGAGCGAAATCTGAGCTTCTTACACAGTTAGGTGACACTGCTGGCTGCTTCGCCTGCACTGGGGGTGGACTGTGTCTAGGGAGAGGCAGAGACTTTTGCATGCGCAGTTGAGCGGTGGCATTGACATTGTTGATTTTGTGGCAGCAACACCTAGTGGCAGGAAATGTAAGTGGGGAGAGTGAACGGCCTCAGTGCCAGCCTGGAAAGAGCACTGAGGCTTTTGGACCCTCAGCTGCCTTCAGGGTTTTTCAAAGTTGGTAAGAAAAAATAACTTCCAATCAAGAGGGGGGTCTGCTAATGCCCAAGATTAACTCTCTAGTCAATGTTTTTCTAATCTCTAAGTAGAAACCTTGATGTAGAAGTACTGGTCTTTCCTATCACATGGCAGCAGTCTTGGTCACTGGTATGTTTGACAAAATTGGAACATTAAGGTATCCCAGTGCCAGGGGTTGGAGATTTATTCCCTTGTTTTTTGAATCAGAAATTCACTGTTAGCATGTTTGTATCGGGAGGGATATCTCTAAAGTCTTTTCCAGTTCCCAACCCGGAGATCTCTGATTCCTGGGTGAGCAGTATTTGGGTTGAATGTGTAGGATATCCTATTTCCCAAAATATGCAGGTGTTTTATCTGCTAAGAAAGATGGATGAAGAAGTATTCTAACTGAACAAGGCCAAGAACCAGTCTGCCTTATCATATCAGTCCCTCCATCGTATTGCTAAGCTATGGCTGGCATCCTGCTGTCTGACTGTCATCGGGAAACCAGGATATCAAAAATGACATAACTACCTATCCCTATTAACTGTACGACTATTGTATTAGTATGTCTGAAATAATTCAGTATTATTTTGACACACATAAATTAGTGTACCCTTAATCATTACTGAAATAAAACAAATCTCTTAGCTCATCTTGGTGGTGGAGAAAGGAAAAAAAATGACATAACTAACGAAAAGAAAAAAAAAAATCAACATGATGTTTCGTTTCAGGATGATGAAATTAACCAGCAGAGCCAGCTGGCTGAAAAGCTAAAGCAACAGATGTTGGATCAGGATGAGGTAAAGAATACAATAAATTCTTTTTCACAAAATTCTTTTTATTACTCTTTGTTGTGGATGTTTGTTCCAGAAATTTAATTTGCAAAGAATTTTTTTATAATCACTGAATTATGTGGAAATTTCTTGGTAGATTTCCTTTCAGTGCCTGTTAAAAGCCGATTTTGGTTGAATTTAGAAAATAAATCTCTGACTTTTTAGAGCTCTGGGGTTTTGAGAGTGAGTAAGTAACTGCTTGCTATACTTAGTCCTAGAAAAGAAGAGACCTCTGTCTTGGTAGTAGGTAAGCAAGGATGACTCTACCTCCTCATCCCCAGCACTAAAGTGTCCTGCTATTTTAGATTCTTTCACCTCTGTATATCAGCCGGCTCAGATCTTTGATATAGACCATGTTCTCCTGCTGTCCTATAGGGAACCAAAAACAACAACAAAAACAAAATCAAGAGTAGAAGGTAGGAGAGGGAAAAGCAAAGAGAACAGGGGCCTTGGTGTGCTACATTAGCATATATTTGATACACGAAAAAGAATGCAAATTGTTTTCAGCCTCTCCCTGATGATGTTCAGATCTCCAGTAAATGCCTTTACTGCATTGTATTTTGCCAAGTATTTTACAAACAGGAACCTAAACAAAGGACAGCTGGCCAATCTATCAAACATAGACTGCTAGAAATTCCCTTGCTGAGGACTGTCTAAATATTTTTCTCTTTTATGCCTTAAGGTGCTTTCTGCTTCATTGCTCAAATGCTTCTGATTGGATCACAGGTGCAATGCTAGCAGGTGGCTTGGGTTGATGTCTCCAGGTCCAGCCCTCCTCAGATATAACTGTCTCTGTAGCCATTTCCTTCCTCTTCCTCTTTGTCTCTCCAGTGCTTATGCCTTCTGCCCAAACACTTCCCATGGTAGGGAGACAGTCTCTGCCTTTGGAACCAAATGACCCATGTTTAATTGATTCCCATCTTAACTGTAGTTGAGGCTTTCCACTTGCTTGGTGTTTTCCTGCCCTCCGCCTCCCATTTTATTCCAGTGCATTTCCAACGTTAATTCAGCAGCCTGGGATAAATTTCCTTTTTCTTACAGTTCAAACTCTAACATTTCCTTTTTCTATACTATCACAGTATACCCATTCATCCAGGAAACTAAAAAATAACAATAGATTCAAAGATAATGAAAGCATCCACAAACCCAGGCATTTGCTTTTAACCAGAGTTAGGACCTAAATGCATTCATGGCGTGCATTAAGAGAAAGTGAACCACTGCCTTTTTGATATGGTTTTGGTTGACTTTGAAATCTACCTGTTTACAATGTGAAATGTGGTAATATTTTAAAAAGCTATATGTGTATTATTGTAATTATTGGAAAAGATCCCCCCCGTCTTTTGTTTAACATGTGGAATAACCACCCAACTACAATATGTAGTGATTTTTTTATGTGTAATTCCTTCTTTGATTTAAGTGTATATAGCTTTAAACAAAGAAAGAAAAAGGGAACAGATTTCTGAAGTAACATTTAAGGATACTTAGCATCTGTAACACACAGTGGGGTTTCCTGTCATCCTGTGCTTTTCCAACTGGTTCTTTTGTATCTGGTTTTAAAATTACTTTATCTTGAATAAAACACAGACTATATGTATTTGAGAAGCAGATTCACTGGTTCCATGTTGTCTAATTTTCTCAGCTTTTAGCTTCCACGAGAAGAGACTACGAGAAGATACAGGAGGAGCTGACGCGCCTCCAGATTGAAAACGAGGCAGCCAAAGATGAGGTGAAAGAAGTTCTCCAAGCCCTGGAGGAGCTGGCTGTGAATTATGACCAGAAGTCACAAGAAGTAGAGGACAAGACCAGGGCCAACGAGCAGCTGACAGATGAGCTGGCCCAGAAAACGGTTGGAGCATTTGTGCCTAGGGGGTGGGACTTCCTTGGCTGCCATTCTGAACTTGTACTGATGTTTGTTAACAGGCAGTGGAGAGGAAGGCAGTCACCGGAATGCTTCCTCAGTGTTAGGTGCATTCTCTGAGGTCCCTCTAGCCATTGAAATACTTTGTGGGAATAACTTGTCTACTCATCCTGGAGCTGCATATCACAAGTGTTTCATACCCAGGGAATTTATAACATTAGCAAGGATGCCTTGAGGGAAGAGTCAAGAGAGTGCAGACTTTGGAGCTAGAAAAATCCTGGTTAAAATTTTGACTTCACAATTCTTAGGCTGAGGCATTTAAGCTTCTTGAGTATTGATTCCTGTATCTACAAAAATGGCAATAACATGCTCTCACTATAGCATGAGGATTAGTGACAGTTTATGTAAAGCAGTTAGGGCAGGCCTGTGCAGATCCTACAATATCAACAAACCTCAAAGCATTGTTGTTGTTTTTTTTTTTTTTTTTTTTTTTGCGGTACTGGGGATTGAACTCAGGGGCATTCTACCTTAGAGCTACACCCCCAGCCCTATTTTTTATTCTTTATTTTGAAACAGGGTCTCACAAGTTGCAGAGTGCCTCACTAGGTAGCTGAGGCTGGCCACGAACCCAGATCCTCCAGTCTCAGCCTCCCAAATGCTGGGATTACAAGCGTGCACCACCACACCCGGCTCTCAAAGCATTGTTTTTAACAGGCATGAGTGGAGGGACCCACAGAAGGTGTGAACTTCGTTCTTGTTTATACCTTCCTGGATGAAATCCCTTCCTTCCTTCAGCTTCTTGACCTAGCTGTCTCCTTCAGGAGCCTGGGACCCAGCTGTCCCTGTTTGTTTACTGTTCTGTTTGAAGCCAGTACTTCAGTTTGCACGTTTCCTTATTTCCAGATTCTTCTAGTGAAAGATGCACGGGTTTTGCGCAGTGAGATAGTGATAGTGAGTTAGTGGCCAGTGGATGATTTGGTGAGGTGGCTGGGACTGGGCTGTGTCTTTTTTTACTGGGAAAATGGATGGTGGAAAAGCCAAGAGGCTGTCACCTGCTACCCT
This sequence comes from Graphiurus murinus, assembly GCA_004027655.1. Lineage (NCBI taxonomy): Eukaryota > Metazoa > Chordata > Mammalia > Rodentia > Gliridae > Graphiurus > Graphiurus murinus. Next base: position 26,667 of record PVLC010007204.1, on the reverse strand, counting down.
TGGCACCTCTGCCCAATGGCCTAGTGTCATAGGATTATGGTCAGCCTGCCTTATGGAAAACATCCAGTCCTTCTGGGCAAGGAGAGGCAGCAGATGGCACAGGAAATCGCTGATCCTAGGGCCGTGAAACTGACAGGAAATGCTACTTGCTTTACACAGTCAAGTTGCATGGAGGGAAAGTTTTCTAATGGCTTCCCAAGATGGCAACGGCTGCTTCTGTAGATTTTAAAAACAAGATGAACAAACAAAACAAACCCTTCTAGAGTCTTTGATTTTCTCTGCCTCTGGTTTTCTCTAGGATTGTTTTAACTAGTCTTTGGCATTATTTGCTTCTCAAAACAATGAAACAAGCCGGGCGTGGTGGTGCACGCTTGTAATCCCAGCATTTGGGAGGCTGAAACCGGAGGATCCAGGTTCATGGCCAGCCTCAGCTACCTAGTGAGGCACTCCGCAACTTAGTGAGACCCGGTTTCAAAATAAAGAATAAAAAATAGGGCTGGGGGTATAGCTCGGAGGTAGAATGCCCCTGAGTTCAATCCCCAGTGCCGCAAAAAAACAAAAATAAAAAATAATTAAACATTTTCCATAATACAGGTCTTATTTTCTGTCAAACCACAGTATTATTAGACTGGTTTAGCATGCTATTTTTAGTCAGATCATTAAAAAAGGCTCTAGTGAAATAACTGCATGTGGGAGAATGGTATAAATGTCTTTGAATTAACCTCTAGCTTTAGGATAGGGAAATTGTTTCTTTGTAAGCTGAGTTAACACCAAGATACCAAAAGTTGGTTATTCTCTTGATACTGAGAGTTAGTTAAAAATGTGTTCCTTTTGGTAACATATATGAAAAATAAAAAAAAAGATGAGTTAAATTTGGCAAGAAATAGAACTTTTGCTACATATTAAGAGGCTATCTATTGTTGAACTTACCTAATTTTGAAGAATGATGAATAGTGTTTAAGTCAGCTTCACTGTAAAGATTAGAAGACTTTTCTAAGTTGTTCTCTAAATTTATTAGTGTTCCTCTGGGCCATCTATTCCAGACCTATCTGTTATTATGAAGTAGGTGGAAATTTGGAAGTGGCCCAGGGAGAGGATTTGTTTGGGAGGTGGTGACATTTGGGAGGTATGTTTAGACTCTGCTAAAACAAGGGGTACTGAAATGGAATATCTGTTGGGTAGGAAGAGGTGATTATATGTTATCAATCTAAGGGCTCCATTTTTGGCATTATTTATTTTGAATAATTTGTTTCACTCACTTGGAAATTGTCATCTGATATATAGACATATAATCAGGTCCTATGATATAACGTGTTGATGTGAAGATCTTCTTTATATCAGAAAATGCAGTGTATTCTACAGTTTGCCTCAAAATGACTATGTTGATATCACAAGAAACAATAAAAGAACTCCATCTTACATGAGCTCATTATTTGCAATGTTGCATATATGAAATTGATGGGCAACCCTTTTAATCTGTGGTTGGAATTTGTTTTTCAGACTACATTGACATCTACACAAAGAGAGCTGAGCCAGTTACAAGAGCTTAGCAACCACCAGAAAAAGAGGGCAACTGAGATCCTGAATTTGCTATTGAAGGACCTGGGGGAAATAGGTGGAATTATTGGCACCAACGATGTGAAGACTGTAAGCTAGCTCTTTTTCTATCCTCTGTACCTGTTAGCATGGTGTGATTCTGAGTTAGCAGACTCTGCATTTAATTCTTTTAAGTATCCAGTGCTCAGCACTGTACTTTGCATCGTATCGATCACATGCTGGGAAATATTGGAATGAATGAGAAAAGGACCCATTGAATGACTGAGTGATCCTTTGGGTGAGGAGGAGAAAAATAATTTGCTTTTCAGATCTAGAGAATATCTTTGAATCTTGGTTGGCTTTATGTAAGTTGTTTTATTCCTCAGACTTATGTCAATGTCACAGAAGTTTGGAATTAGATAGCTTAGGCAACAATTCTAGTCTCAGAATAGTATTTCTTTTTTTCCCATAAGAACCCAATACAGTGAGCATTTTCCAACAAATCAGTATGAATTAGGGAAGCTTTCCACAGAAAGTAATAAGATTCTAACTATGGCTTAGCAAACAAACCTGTATTTACTGTCTACAATATGAGAAGTCAGATATCTTGTCACTGGTGTGATTGGCATTGCCTGGGAGCTTTTGGGCAGTGCAGATGCTGAAGCCTCTGCACTGAGGCTTCAGTGAAGCAAATGTTGGTGGGGTGAAGTGGCTCTATAATGTCAAGGACCCAGCCTTTTTCTCTGTTTTCTTTCTGCTCTCCTCAGCCTTGTTCCCTTTTAATATCCTTAGGATTCTGCATATTCCATGGTAGTGGGAGAGCTACCAGAGTACCAATCATTAGGTTTTCACTCAATCACATCCCAAGCAGGATTTGGGCTAAAAGGGCTGACGACTTTCATCCAGGAGAGAAATACATCCCAGAAGTCCTCAATACACATACCCTTATACCTCATTGGCCAGAACTGGATCACATGACCATCCCAAGCTGAAAGGCAAGGGAAGCTGAGAGAGCAAAGAAGAACTGCATCACTATAATTGGCTTAAACCAATCATCATTAATACCCTGGGGTTGTTTACATTGGTGTTCCTGATATCAAGAAAGGAAGAGAGGTGTGGAGAATGAGGGTGGCATAAAGTGGTCCAGAAGTTGGGAATCAAGGAAAGAGAATGAGAATGTTACTAGCCAAGAAAAGATGACAAATTTGCCAAAATATAGAGGAGCCATTTTTTGTCACTAACCAAAACTATAGAAACATTAAAAAAAAATCTTTGTTGAGATATGAATGACATAAAGTTTCGTGTGTTTAAAGCTTGCAGTTTGAGAAGTTTTCACATGTGTACACACATGAAACCATCACCAAGCCTTAAGACAGTGAACATATCCATCAGCCCCCAGAGTACGTGGGGTTGATTCTGGCCTCTGTTCTGTTTCATTGATCTAATCTATGCAAATACCATGATGCCGTTTTGATAACTATAGCTTTAAAATAATGCAGCACCTTGGACAGAGTAGTCATGGATAAATGTGTGTTGATTTCATTGAGCTGGGGAATGGTGTCATATTGCTTAACTTTCACCTCACAGATCCCTAAAATTGACTTTTTGAGCTTAACCACTTTTGCCTTTAAAAGCCTGAATTCTCCATCAGTCTGCCAAAGGAGAACACTCAGGTTGTTAGGATTGTTAAATACTGGAAAAGGCTCCCAAGATTGGGTTTCCATTTATAGACTATTTCTGGGAAGCTGAAAGCTGCCCGTAGATGGTAGAACAGGTCCAGGCTCAGAGTGCGTGACCTCTTGTAAATGTCATCTTTCTTTCATTGAACCTCTATTGTAATGGAATATTTCATGGATCCTTGTGAATGAATCTAATTTTAGCACCGAATTGCCTGGTACTGTAGGGTTAATCCTATTAAGTTCCAGTTTGGTGGTTTTATATTTGAGGATTTAATTTTTAGAACCATATGTTGGTGTTGAGCAATAAAATTCTGACATTGGGTTGATTAAATGGCCCTCACAATATGAAGGTGGAGTTGATTTATGGGAAGCTGGCTTCTGCTGCTGATAAGGATAAAGGAAGGTATTTTTATGCTAAGTTCTAAAATAGAGCAGATGAAAAATGCTAATGAAATCAAAGAGTGTCTGGATGCTCTGGCATTAAGTATAGAGTCCTTACCTTTGGGAGTCTGAAGTATGATTGAGATTATTTTTAAATACTTAGTTGGATGCTTTCGAGAATATTTTTGGATTCCAGACCTTGGATGCTGTAGTTGATTTCATTGATAACTCTCACTTATAGATCACCTTATTCTTAATCATTCTGGTTTTGTTTTTCCGTATAGTTTAATAGCTAGGGCAGTGAAAGATAACGGAGGAGTGGTATGACTTTGGGCAAGTTGTTATGCTTCCCTGGCTTCATTTCCCTAATTTGTAAAGTGACAAAATGAGTCCACATAATCTCAATGATTGTCAGCTCAGAAATTACATGATTTCTTTATCTGTTTTTTAGTTTTATTGGTATAGGTACAGATGCGTTTCTTATTCGTTATGACTATCAATTGATATGGTTGTGGTCATTGTCTTGGTAGAGGGAAATGAGCAGATCAAAGAAATCTGTTTCAGTGATTAAGAGGGGTAGGTGCCTTTCCCCATAAAGTTTTGTGGTGGTGCGATCTCTTTCTGCTGGATTGGTGATTAGTGCTGAATCATATGTCTATTGCTGGGGGCATCATCAGTCCTTTGGAGAGTTATAAATAACATGTCAGCAGTAAACTCTGGTTGTTGTTTTTGAAATAATAGTGTACTGGAATTAACACAAATTCTTGAACAGGGAACCACTAAATATATGACCTTTGCAGTAGTAAGAAACATCACAGTTTCAAACCATTTGGGATATTTTTCCCCCCATCAAGCATGGACTCTATATCTCCTTTTAAGACCTAGTAGGATAAAAAATAGGTTTTAGAAGGCATTTTGTACACACACACACACACACACACACACACACACACACACACACTTCCCCAACTTTCCTGGGACCTGGGCACAGAAGATGAGGTATCCTACCTTGGCAGACGTGGAGGAGAAGATGGGTACGTTCTGTTCCCAGGATGCCTGAGCTATTGACTCAGCAGGATTTTTCCTCTAGTAGCTCATGTAGACTGTGAGTTCCACATGAAAGAGATGGATGTTTTTCCCCTTTCTACAGAAGCTGGGTGATACATGGGCTACACGTGGGCAGGCTTAGGAAGGTGTTTTTCATCCTTGTTCCAAAGGCAGAGGAACAAAACTAAACTTAAATCCCACAGGCTTTTCCCACACCACATCTCCATGCTCTCAGGTTATAAGAGGAATGTAATGAGAAGCACTGTTGACAGGCAAATCTTTGGCAGTCAGAGATATACCTAGCTTAACAAGAACCTCCATGAAGCTGGAGTCATGACTGATACTTGTAGAATTTCTTGCTGTTAATGTAGATTCTGCATTGTGTTGACTGACGTTGGAGTCACTGTTAATGAACACTGCTGTTGTATTCTTATGAGAAGGTAGACACCAAGGTACAGACTGGAGATGTATTTGCTACTAGTTTTCAGGGCTGATACCCAATTTCATTATACCAGGTCACAAATGTTTACTGAAAAAAATAGCTAGGTTATGAGTTAATGACAATGTAACAATACAAACAGGCAGTAAGAGCGCACTGTGGAACATGAAAAAAACATAGTTAGGGTCATTGTCTAGAACCAATTGAAGACAGTCTTCCCAGGCTGGATTTTGGACAGCGCTCTTTGTCTTCTCTTGAGGTGCTAGGCTGCCCTCTGGCGGTTAAATGAAGAACACACACAGAGTTACTTGATCATTTGATCAATTGCCCTTTTAGACCATGTTTGCGTCTCAGCAGATGAGTTTCTGTCCCTAAATACCTTGCTTCCATATTTGTTTCCAGTAGATCTCTGAAAACAAATATATTTCATGTGGACATGCTGTCAGAATCTTCTCTTCTAAAGAGATTTAGAAGATTTAAATTATAGTTCTCAGATGTCTTAAAAAATGAACAAGATTACTGTCTGCTTTGAAGGAACAGGCATGAAAAGGCAAGAAAGACAGACGGTTAGTGATGAAAAGTCAAAGTTCCTATTCATTAAAGTTTCTGTTTGAGCATTGTATAGGTGTTGCTTGTAGAAACATCCAAGGCATTAGACTACCTATACCTGAGTTAGCAGACTATGGAGAACAGAAGCAAAACTTTGATTTGCATCTTTATAGAAATTAAGGTACACCTTCAGAACCTTTAGGAACATTGGTCCATGCTGCCTTTATGGAGATATAAGGCATAAGACATTGAATGGAATACCTCTTCGAAGTTATCTCCTTTTAAAAATCTTCAGTGTCTTTTCTTCTGATGTCATCTCTTTTATCTTAAAAATCAATTGTAATGAAAGACTTGGTTAATTGAGGATTGTATTTGGCAGAGGTTCTCATCTGAAAGTTTCACCTGAGGTTTCAGAAAACTTGAGGTTGAATCTGTAGTACTTTTCAGAAATCATTTTCTGCTTGCTTTGCAATGAGAGAGTCTTAACCAGAAATCTGCTGACATCTTGAGTACCCACAATCAGGTATCGCAGGATCCAGGACCCTAACTACAGATGCTATTGGAGTGTGCCTCTCCTGTGCTTAGTTGGCAGATGTGAATGGAGTCATTGAAGAGGAGTTCACCATGGCGCGCCTGTACATCAGCAAGATGAAGTCGGAGGTCAAGTCCCTGGTGAACCGCAGCAAACAGCTTGAGAGCGCCCAGATGGATTCCAACAGGAAGATGAATGCCAGTGAGCGCGAGCTGGCAGCCTGCCAGCTGCTCATCTCCCAGGTGGGCCGCCAGTTCCTCCACAATTCACACCTAGCCCTCTTGAGATCTGCTCCCTCTGTGGCCTCGCTGGCGCTGATGGCATGGAACAGGGACAGTGGGTACAACAGGACAGTGGGTGCCCTTTGCTCCATGTAAGCACAGCCTCCCCAGGAAATGACTGCCCACATTTCTTCTTCTTTTTTAATATGCTTTTATTGATGTATTACCATGTTTATTCTTAAGACAACATCAACATCTAGTCTTAAGAATAAGGATATATCTACTTATAGATGGGTAGATAAATAGGAATATGTAATTTATGGATGAGGTTGGGTGGTATCTCTAAAGCTCTAAAACTATCAGCCAAGCCAGTATTCCTGTATCTTCTAATTTTTACCACAAGTACAATTTAAGATGGGAGAATAGAATCTACTGCTGCGACCATTATTAGTAGTATCAGAAAACTTTTTGTGTGTGTGTGTGTGTGTGTGTGTGGTACTGGAGATTGAACCCAGGAGCATTCTACCTCTGAGCTATACCCCTAACCCCTTTAAAAATTTTTTTTGTTTTGTTTTGAAACAGGGTCTCACTAGGTTTCTGAGAGTCTCACTAAACTGCTGAGAGCTCTTTCTGTATTAGCTACAAGCAGTTTTCTATTAGGTGTGATTTTATACTCTTCTACAATTTACACATAGCCAAAGATTTGGTCATTATTTCCTGGAGTTCAAAAGTAATTGAAACCTTGGCTCTAAATTTTCTGACATGATCTAAGGAATCTGACAGAATATTTCCAGCTGAAATGTTATCTTCTTTATAGACACACACCCTCTTCACCAACAACTATCCTTATAAAATAGCTACTATGTAAATATGCACCATTTGGTGTTGGGACTCAGAAAAGGGACACAGGAACAACTCCTCCGTTGTATTTTCCCATCAGACAGACCCAGGCAAGTCTGGATGAGTGCTTGCTAGTCATTCACTCTTCCTTTTGCTCTCTTTTCTTGTTTAAAGCACGAAGCCAAGATCAAATCTCTGACAGACTACATGCAGAACATGGAACAGAAGAGGAGGCAGCTGGAAGAGTCCCAGGATTCCCTCAGTGAAGAGCTGGCCAAGCTTCGAGCCCAAGGTAAATATTTGACTACTTTGCAGGTGTCAAATGCTTGGCCTAAATCAGTGGCTGGAGTTATGGTGCTTAGTTTTGCTCAATTAGAGCATTTCTAGTTCTACTGAAAGCAATAGCATTGCCAAGAGACAAAAGAAAAAAATGAAGAACCATATATAGAAGACTACCTCCACCTTTAATCTACTTGTCTCCCCATTTTCTCCGAGTCTACCCAGCTACCTAAGTCAAGAACCTTTCCCCCAACTAGTTCCAGACTAGCTTCCAGTCAGTCACCATGGCCCAGCCTCCCCACCTGCTGGGTGTCCCTCTGCTTCTGCTCATTTCTGACCTCACTGCTTTTGTCCCCTTCTTACCAAGGGACCCCACCCCTTCTCAGCCCTGAGCCAGCCACTGTGCTGCATCCCAAGGGACAATTTTAAAATTCAGATTCCATCTTGTGCCCAGGCCTGTGCATCTTACCCTTTCATGGCATTTCATTGCTCTTACTATAAAGTCTGGACTTCTGCCATGGCTAACCTGGTACTCTTCACCCTTGAATAAGGGCTTCCCTTTGACAGGCGGTACTCAGCACATAGGAGGACCTTAACAAATATGAATGAATAGAGGCAGAAATTCAAGAGTGGTCACTGGAAATGCAGAAACTAGAACAGGATTAAGAACATATCCATTCAACAGGCCAAACATGCATATTGCAGATTGAAATGAAATAGTCTTTTCAAAAAGCCATTTGAATAATTGTAACATTTCTTCATACCTTTGGACCCTCAAATCCCATATATTCATTGCAGACTTTTAGATCAGAAATATACAAAAAGAAAAGAAAATCCCCTAAAGGAAGCCCCTAAATGTTTAACTGTTAAATAAACTTTAATAGGACAGTTTTTCTACATTGGAGATATAGGGGTGTGGTGACACATACTTGTAATACCAGTACTTGGGAGGCTGAGATAGGAGGATTGCAGGTTCGTGGCCAGCCTCAGCTACTTAGTGAGGCCCTCTGCAACTTAGTGAGATCCCTGTTTCAAAATAAAGAATAAAAAATGAGCTGGGTGTATAGCTTGGAGGTAGAATGCCCCTAGGTTCATTCCCCAGTACCGCAAAAAAAAAAAAAAAAAAAAAAAAAAATTAGGTCGTAGGATTGGTGATCCTGTTATTCCCTTTGTAGTTGTTATATGTTATACAGTTATTTGCTTAGTAAATAGATTTTTTTCAAATGCAAAGACAAATCAAGAAAGGAAGAGAACATCCCAGTCCTGCTAAGCTCTTGTAACGTTTTCTTCTTGTGGTAATGCGTGAATACTAGGAACAGAGGTGGCCAGCGGAGACCAGACGCGGGGAAGCATTTTTCTCTCTTGTGCATAGTTTCTCCAGCGATACCACTGAATACAGATAAAACTGAGGGGGAAGGAGCTGAGAGGAAGTGGAGCAGACTAGAGAGAAATAATGAATTAACTGTCACTGTCGTAAGCCATGTTGCTTCCTGCTTCCAGCTCTCCATCCAGCTCAGGGGGCCCCATCGACCAGGATAAGCTGGGAGAGAAAGCTCCTGTTTAATCCTGGAAGTGTTATGTTGTGTTCCTGTTTCCCTTGTTCTCATGCTCAGATTGTTTTCCTGTCCCAGATTTTCAGAAAATAAACAGCTGCCCCACGGGAGGTAAATTAGCTCTTTTAGAATTCTACCAGTGGCATGAATCCAATGCCACCTAACCTTCACGGGGTGCTTTGTAATCCACAAATCACCTTTATGTACGTGGCCTTGGGGCTGCTCACAGAGGCCAGGTGGGAAGCGAGTACCACGGTGTGAGGGGATGAGACCAGGCTGTAGTGGTAGGGCAGCCTGCTTGCAAGCACCCCACTCTGCACCCACAATCACTGCTGTCCTCCAGAGCTGTGATCCAGACCCTGAAGTAATGCTGCAGGAGAGGTCGGCCGGCCTCGGCAGTGGCAGAAATCCCTTGTTAGGAGGCGCTTCTTTCCTGCTGTGGTTATAATTGGTGACATAGGCTGATAGTTCACTCTGTTGTCATGTTTCTTGTCTTTTGCTTTTTTAATTTTTGCTTTTGGGGGTGAGTCCTGCCCTTGAGTCTTAACTCACCATTTTAAATTCAAAACAGAAAAAATGCACGAAGTCAGTTTCCAGGATAAGGAAAAGGAACACCTGACACGGCTGCAGGATGCTGAGGAGATGAAGGTGTGTACAGCTCCCCTCCCACCAAGCCCGGCAAGCATGTGGTACATTTGGACTGGATTCTCTTGTTCTAGAAAGATCTGTTGCCTTCAGACCAGTGCCTGGCTTGTATGAGTGAAAGGGGAGGGAATGCCACTGGTGGGCATTCATTTCTGTTCTCACAGCGTGGCCTTGTGTAGACAGGAGATAACCATGGGATTGCAGATGATGGTTACGTCGCATGAATACCTTGTTTTCCCCATCCTGATGAAGAGGGAGATCACCGCATGGGCCACAATGTCAGAGTTAATTTCTAAAGAAACGCACACTCTTCCTTTAAGTGGAAGCTCGACTTCTCCCTTTAGCCTTTATAAAGACATGCTCCAAATCCGAGTTTCCTTCTTAAACATACAGATCTTTATTGGCCACATTTTAGTCAAGAGAGGAAAATGTAGGAGAAATTACTGAGAAATAAGACTTCTAGATGCATAAGATGAGATGTGAGATGTAGAATTTAGATTTGCTTTAGGCAGGCTATGAGCCTCATTGAGCAAAAGCCCACAGGTAAAGCTATGCCCAAAGCATGACCCTGCTCCAGACACAGAATAAAGTCATGCCTGGCCTAGGCTGCCCCCAGCACCCTGTCCTGTTTTCAGAGTGCTTTGGTGGGAAGCTGTCCTCTGAGCATCATCATAAATCTGCAATGGGCAGAGGGGGCTGTTACCTGGATCTGACAGGTGAGGAAGTGCAGCTCATGGGGCTTACCTGCTTGTCTGAGGCTGCGCGGGCAGTCAGAGGTCTGTGCCTTCTGACTGACCTGGCAAGAGAGGCTGTGTCGCTTGGGTGAGCTGTAGGTCAAGGGAGAACTTTCTCCTTAGCCAATGGATGAATTTGCCTACTTGGTTTTATTATAGGTCCCTGGGCTTTGTTGTCCCAGTAAAGCAAGGCTGGGTTCTAGGAGCACAAGCGTCCTAAGTTTGGGGATGTGACAGCCAGAGGAGGTAGACAGAGATCCAGGTTCATCACAAAGTGGGCTGAGGGCCAGCGAGTGGTGACACGTGTCTCCTGGCCTGCTTGCAGAAGGCACTGGAGCAGCAGATGGAGAGCCACCGGGAAGCGCACCAGAAGCAGCTGTCCAGACTTCGAGACGAAATTGAGGAGAAGCAGAAAATCATCGATGAGATCCGGGAGTGAGTGGGCCAGGGGCTTGTGGCTGTGGGGGTGGGCACGGCTCAGTTCTCCTGGGCCAACACAGAAGAACAGGGCTTTCAGCCAAGGGCTGGCTCCCCTCACCCGGTGGCTCTGTGCTCCACCCTGGTGACGACGCTGCACCCTGGCCATGCTGCTTCCAAGGTCTGTTCTCCCATCTGGAGCCCAGCTTCCTGCGGCTCTGGTGTGGCAGGTGGCAGGCAGGCCCAGCTGCCCCTCCTGTTCCCCCTCACACCCCAGGGGTAGGATCACGTTGTTGGCAACTCAGCTGGGCAGATGCATGGTCCAAGAGATGGGAAGACTATATGAAAGTACACACACACACACACACACACACACACACACACACACACACACACTGGTCCTGACCTGACCCAGAGGTTCAGCCTCATACATACCTGTCACTGTGCAACTATAGCCACCTGGTCATGTGTGCACTTCTTAGGGACTACACTGTCAGTGTCTGCACTTGTCAAGGTGGCTTCACAGCCAAGGTGGCATCATTGCAGTCTGGGGACACCGTCCTCTCTGCTGGCCAAACTCTCACCTTGTCAGAACCCCTGGGGAGCCCCCTACTCCATGGCACCCTCTGGCCTCCACCCTTACCTTCTCTCACCCACAACTTCTTTGGGGTCCCCTCCTGGAGGTTCTTAGTTTTTTGCACAGTGGATCCCTTTGGCAGCCTCTGAAGTGATTATATTGAAAAACAGTCCCATCAGTTTCCTGCTCCTGACCCCCATCCACACCCTCCCTTCCCACTTTGTGTAGATGAAGAAACAGACTTCTATATGGGAAGCAAGGTTAAATTATTTATTTAAAAGTCACATCGTTAAATCTCTCTGGAGTTAGGAGTCTAATTCTCCAGACTGCTGATCCAAATCTCTTTTCAATGGGAGCTGCCTGCACAGTGGTGGGTGACCAGAGACTGACAATGTGACCAGTCCTGTGCACACTGTCCACCCCAGGAAGGCCATTGGCATCCTCTCCCCTTCTCCTTCGGGGCCACCCCCATGCTACTTGTGCTGGTCTCTTGCTCATCGTTCTGATTAATCACCCTCAAAACATTCAGCTGGAAGAAAGGGAGAAGGAGGAGGAAGGAAGGCAAGAAAGAGGGAGGGTCAGTGAGCAAGTTAGTAGTTGGGGAAGCTTCTAGGGCTTGTGCCTTTTACATGGGCCTGGACTCTCCATTACCTATTGTATAATCTTTTCCCTTACTACAGCTTGGGCATGGCTGTACAAAAGATTTATGAGTACTGGGCTGGTGTAAATGTCAACCAAATGCCACCAACCAGATGGCGAGTTTCTGCTTGCAGCTTGCCCTCGACTCTCCAATTCCTCTCTGAACTCCTCCTGGAGGGGCTGTCCCTGGGTTAGCCAGGCATTTGGGTCTGGGGTGTCCTCAGAACATCTAACCAGATGAAGAAAGTTTGCAATGGCCACATGAGGCTCCCAGAGCCAGTGCCTGCCATCAGAATTCCTCCAAGGCGGTTCTCATTTTAGAGTATCGGCCCCTTTCCAATGTCATTATTTCCCCCCTGAAGCTCTTGCACACAAGCAAAACTATAAATACAATCCTCAAAGCCTTTGTTTCAGGCTTCCTAGATGCTCCCCAGAAATTAGTTTTCACTTGGGCAGGGAGGAAGCTGTGAGGTTGTTCTCTGATCCTTCAAAATCCTCTCGAATTGCTGCCTTTATTGCACCGAACTAATGGGGTTGGAACAGAACCACAGTTTTAGCTAGATGACTCAGAGTTTCAGACTGATTTGGAATATATTGCTTTTTCCTCTCAATTTCAGTTTGAATCAGAAACTGCAACTGGAACAGGAGAAGCTCAGTTCTGATTATAACAAGCTGAAAATAGAGGACCAAGAGAGAGAAATGAAACTAGAAAAGCTCCTGTGAGTACCCTTTAAATATTTCCTATTTTTTCTCATCCCTGGGAAGGCTTAAAAACTCGGCTTTTGTGATCCAGACACCCAGATATTATGGTTTGGTGGGGCTAATTTAAAAACAGACCTCTTGTGTGCTTGTTGGTTTGTCTCATTGATTTATGCATAGATGCAAATCGTATCTGCCTAATTCTTTGGCGGTTTATGATTGCTTTTTGCTTTCCAGATTGCTCAATGACAAAAGGGAGCAAGCCAGAGAGGACCTCAAGGGGCTGGAGGAGACAGTGGTGAGTCAGGATGTTCCCTAGCTCATTTTAGCCTCAAAGACCTGATTAGTTTGTGATTTGTTGAATTGTTTGTTCCAAGTCTTATTGGCGTGCACCTCCCTTGGGTATCATTTTAGACATAAAACATCCTGTGGGAAAGTGGGATTTGTAGAATTTATTCCCCATCTCTTGACAGAATCAATCAGTCAGTCAATCATTCAATCCTTAGAGCTGTAACCCTGAAGCCCCCAAGTGAGAATTAAACTGAGTTGCAAATCAGTGCCTGCAATTTTACAGCTACTGCCCTTGGTGACTCATTCCCACTCAACTTTCAACAGGTTTTTATTGAGCATCTACTCAGGGCTGGCATTTTTTAGGTGCTAGGGTATATCAATAAACAATGTAGATAAGATTCCTGCCCTGTGAAACTTGCCTTCAGCTGGGAGAGACACAATAAGCAATAAGGATGAGAATCATGTGCGGTGATTCACTTATCTGTGATTCTCTATCCATGATTTGTTACCTAGGTCAACTGTGGCCTGAAAATATTACCATATTGTTCTAATTATTCTATTTTATCACGAATTGTTAGTTTCTTACCATGCCTAATTTATAAGTTAAATTTTATTGTAGGTACAGGAAAAAAAGAGTGTACACGCCTTCAGTATTACCTGTGGTTTTAGGCATCCACTACAGGTCTTGGAATGTATTCCCTGTAGGTGAGGGGAACTACTATACTTCAGTAGAAAGTTGTCTAGTGCAGAGGGAGGTGGTCAGAGGAGGAGACATTTGTAGCAGGTGAGGAAGAGACTGCAGGGATGTGTGGGGAGAACATTCCAGGCAGAGGGGATAGTTTGTGCCAAGGTCCTGAAGTGGGCCCATGCCTGACATGTCGGGGGCCAGCAGGAAGGTCAGCATGGCTACAGCTAAGTGGGGGAGAGATGGAAGGTGGGTAAGAGAGAAGAAGGCCAGAGTGGGTGTGGGTGGGGAGGGCTGTGGGCCCTCAGGGTCTCCGGAAGAGAGAGGAGTGGTAGACTCCTCCCTGTGGTGGCTCCTCTTCCCTTTGGAGGCTCATGTTTAAAATCCTGCTCGTTTTCTGTCCTGCATCTGGAGTTGTTGGCCTCATCTCCTATGGCCAGCTTTCTTTTCAGCTGCTCTGCAGGATGGCCACCTGGCTCTGAGGGTCTGAACACCCTTCACAGTCAGCATGGTCACACCACAGCCTGTGTCTCAAGGCAGGCCATTTCAACATGGGCTCAGTTAGGTGGAAACATGTTCAGGTTTGCACATCACTTAACAATGGGGTCTTTAGACACAGCCATCCTCTAGTCCCATTCCTGTGTCCCTGTGCCTCTGTGTGGCTCCCTGTGGGACCGAGCTGTCTCCTGCACTCTGCTCACCAGAGCTGCCCCAGAGGTTGCTCACATCCGGACTGCAGGCTGCACCCTGGCTCCTGGGCCAGTGCTCATTGCTCCTCAGAGCCTGGGGAAGACTAGGGGCCAGGAGTATGACGCAGTGTGGAATGGAAGTCGGCCTTTAGGGTGTGGAGTTTCTGGAGAGGGCGGCTGTAGGGAGCCTGAATTGAAGTCACTAATTGCTTCATCTACATCTATTTTACCAGAGAAATGATACCCATAACTACAGATAATTATAGAAATTCAGGAAAATATTGAACACTGAGTTTTTACTATATTTCCACTAGCCAGAGACAAAAGCTATTCCAGAGTGTTTTCTTCCCATGCCCCGTGACCCTTCACTCTTTTCACCTCTCAGTCTCCCTCACACCCTCAGCTTGCTCACACACTTGTGCATATACACATTCCCACACAGACTCACACTTTCACCTGTGCTCAGGCACACGTACTCCTTCACTGCCACCTACCCATGAGGACTTCAGACACACACTGTACATACATGTACATTTGCACAGTAATGGACACACCTTTTCACTCACACACACTCTGGTTCACTTATGCAAATTGCTCTATACTTGTTTATTCTCACTCACTCACAACCATTTGCACTCACCCGTGTGCCCTAGTACAAATGCCCTCCATCAGTGTATTCCCCTGATGTGTTCACAGACAGTTCATTTCCACACACACACTCCTCCTCGCTCACACACTCGATCTCACACTCACCTGCACACCCAGGCTTCCTCCTGCACTCATACTCCTGAGCATAATGTCTGTGGGATAGTTAACCAGTTCTTTTGCTGCTTTTGATGTTTGAGTGTCTGAATGTCACTGGCCTCCTCTTATCACTGCTTGTCCTCCCTCCTTCCCTTCCTCCCTCGGCCTCTCTCTCTCTCCCACACACTCACCTACGACTCCACACTCATCTGGATGTGCCCATGCAAACTCGAAAACTCACTCTCACAGGCCGCCCTGCTCACACACGCATCGATCCTGCCCACAAGGATGGTGCCACAGACACCGTGGCTCTTCCTCCCTCTGCTCTCACCCATCACACACACAGGCACACACAGGCGCGCACACACATACACATACACACACACACACACACACACACACACACACACACACTCACTTTGAAATCCCAGATTGGAGTCCTACAGTATGTTCTGCTTTAGACTTAGATGTTTTCCCTCAGCAGGAGCCTCCTCCTGAGCCATAAATACCTTCGGTGATGGACTTTCTATCCTCCACTGCCCTCTCTCTCTCTCCAGCCTCCTGGTGCAAGGCCTGGCCTGTCTCCCTGACAGCTTGGGGAGGCAGGATGGCACTCACTGCCTGGGGCTGGAGGCTGGTAGGCCCTCCTTGGGCACCACAGTGGTTGCAGCAATGTGCTGTTTAGGTGTCCTTGCTGCAGTGGCACACTGGGCTCTGGCTGGGCCCTCCTGACACCTCTTAGTCTGTCAGGGAGTGTGATAATGAGAATAATGAGGAAACCACATGAAGGCTGTCTCCACATAAAGGGGCATAAATATCCACTGCCTTCTTTAAATGTCGCCGACTGCTCCTCCCAGGCTGACCATTGCTGAGTCCTCCTCAAAACGAGAGAAAGTTGCCAAACCCAGGACTGTATGTTATTTGGTACTTACATCCCAAAGAAGTGCCTGACCCTTGGCAGGTACTGGGTACACAGTATTCAGAATAATAGATCCATTTGGCTTCCTGCAGAAAGTAATTTATCCCATCTGAGGATGCAGTTGACTTCAGGTGCTTCTTATTTCAACACAGAATTGGACCCAGTAATACAATCTTAAATTAACAGAGAACCCTCATTCCAAGAAACTTTGTGTTTCCATAACTTTGTGGCTTGTTTCTTTCTTTCTAATGTGAGCATCTGTGAGCTGCATCCCTGACATTTTGGGGTAGAGTAGGTCAATTTACACAAATTGAAACATTTACATAAAAAAATTCTGTCATCCTTCCTTATAGGAAAATATTTTACAAGGAACAAACATATCTCATGTAGTAAATACATGGAGAATTTGAACAGAAGGAGATATTTTTATCTTCTCATTTCGCTTGCAAAAAACACCAGGTTTGGTTCAGACTATTGTCTTAGCAATATAATTCTAAATGTTCATTTGTAGAAAAAAATTAAAAATGAGCCAGGCATGGTGGCCTGTAATCCCAGTACTTGGGAGGCTGAGATAGGAGGATCGCAGGTTCGAAGACAGCCTCAGCCATGTAATGAAGCTGTCAACAACTTAATGAGACCCTGTTTTCAAGTAATAAAATAAAAAAGGGCTGGAGATGTATTCCCCTGAGTTCAATCTCCAGTACCCCCCATAAATAAATAAATAAATAAATAAATAAATAAATAAATAAATAAGAAAAAGGGCTGGGGTGTTGCTCAGAAGTACAATGCCCTTGGGTTCATTCTCAGTACCAAAGGAAAGAAAAGAAGAGAATAAAAAATGAAGAAAAAAAAATACCCCAAGAAACTTATTACAGTGAAAGTTACACCAACAACAAAAGTAAACAATAAAAACCAATGAAGAAACAGCTCTTAGAATATGAAATTGTATGCACTGATAAATTCACACTAGTAATATTTGTTGAGGACTTATTATGTACCAGAATCTATGAGTTTTCTAAGGATCATCTCATTTAATCTTGACACCAATGATGAGTCAACCACTATTTTTATCTTCATGTTACAAGTAAGAAGACTGAGGCACAGAAGGTCTAGGTAACCTGCTCAGGGTCCCACAAGGTGGAAAGTCCAAGAGCGGCCTCCTCCATGAGCTCAGCAATGGGCCAGTTGGGGTGCAGGAACCTGGGGAATGTCAGCCAGTTAAAGAGAGAAATTGTGACTAACTTCTAAACTTGTTGATATTATTGTAATGTTTACCTAATAAACAAGAGGAAAACAAAAGGGGAAAGGAATCTATTTGGATGCAACATAGCCTGCTAGAATTCTTGTGAGAAAACTTTTGAATTTTTGTGATTGAAGAGACAAATGGTCCCATTGAGAGTGGAGCAAAGGAGCAGCTTTGTTTTCATTCCCGATCTGGGCCCCCAGCCTCTCCACTTTGAAGTGCCCCTGAGAGCCACCAGGTGCACCTGCTGCCTCTGGCGGGCTCCAATCCAGTTAGGAACCGGGATGGAGCTCAGTGGTAGAGCACTTGTCTAGCATGTTCAAGGCCCTGGGTTCAGTCCCCAGGATGACAAAGAAAGAAAGAAACAAACAAAAAGTCAGAGAAGTTTGATGTGGTGCCATCATGTCATAAATTCAACATGTCCCCTCATTAAAGTGGCATTTAAAACAATCTTCTCTTTTAGTCTAGAGAACTACAGACACTTCATAACCTCCGCAAACTCTTCGTCCAGGATCTGACCACTCGAGTGAAAAAAGTGAGTTCTGTTTTGTCTGAATGGGTCTGAGAAGAAAATAAAAGATGGCCAGGAAGAACCAGTTTTAGCTGAAATATCACTTGTTCAAATCGGGGCTGGTTGTGCTTAAAAATTAATTACTTCATGCCAGAGAGTGTTATTAAAAGAATGTGCTGGAGGCAGAAATTACTTGGGAACATTTTCCCATCTGACTTTTCCTTCTTTGTAAAAGTTGTAATGCTTTCCCTGCCCTTCGATTCAGATGAACATAAATTTATCTGGCCCCTGCTGCATGGAAGCCACTGTGCTTGGTGCAAGGAAATGCAGAGTGGTCTTGTCATCAGACAGCATGGCCCTGAGGATGGTGAGGGCCTCCTGTTTGCATGTCACAAGGCCTTCAGGGACTGGTCACAGTTCCTGTCTCTTCTATTTGCTTCCCCATGTGATGGGTGCCTGGTATTCCTGTCCTGCAGATGTGGAGACAGATAGGCTCAGATGGTGAATGACCTGTCCTAGATTGTACTGCTGGAAAGAGCCAGAGATAGGTTTGGAATCCAGGCCCGTGGGCTCTTTGAGTTTCTTTGGTCATCGTGCTGCACACTGGTCTTGAGGAGACTAGTGACTCCCCAGGACAGCTTGCCAGCTTGCACACCTTTAAGGGAGGCATAAGAGGTTATGGCAGCCAGAGGGTTACTCATTTGAAATGTTTAAAAGGATGGATGAGGACCAGTGGACCGTAGCTGAGGTATGGCAGGATTAAAAGGCATTAAGGAAAGGTGTGTGTGATGTGTACACATCTGTGTGCATGCTTGAGTGTGTGTGCATGTGTGCTTGTATGTATGTATGTCTATTTCAAGGAGCAAAAAGAAAGACATCAGATATAGTAAAAAGAGGAATCAATCAATAGAACCAGGTCTGTGAGGAATAAAATTAATAGTCTGAGCCTGCTATGATGGCTCGCACCTATAATTCCAGTACTTGGGAGGCTGAGACAGTAGGATTACAGGTTCAAGGTCAGCCTCAGCAAATTAGTGAGACACTGTTTCAAAATGAAATATAAAATAAGGAGCTGGAGGTGTTGTTCAGAGGTAGAATGTCCCTGGGTTCAATCTTCAGAATAATAATAATAATAATTATAATAGTAGCAGCCTAGATGGATATGGTGGGCTTAGTAAGGAGAAGGAACTCATTGTCCCAGAGGGGAGGAGAAGGGTCAAGCTGGAAGCATTTGCAAAGAACTGTGTGACAGTGGAAAGGAGTGAATCCCATGAGTTGGATCAGCAGGTGATGTGGAGGCTCAGTCCTTTGTGGATAAGGAGGAAAGAGGATGGGGGGTCCAAGCAGTGCAGAGAGAGCCTGGGCAGCTGCAGAGGGCATTGGCTAGGGCTGAGGGAGCAGGTGGCTGAGTGGTGCTGTGAGCGTCCAGCTAAGGTACAGAGCATGGGCTGACAGCATGGTTCTACTGACTTTAGAATCTTGGAAATACAAATAAAGGAAGAAGGCAGAGAATGATGGGAGATTTCCAGGTTTGAATGACAACAGTCAGGTAGGTAGGGCAGGTAGACAATGACCATAGTCAACAAAATGCACGTGACTATGGGACCTGGAGAGTAGGCCAGTGCAGAGGTGACAGACTGGCAAGGGCACGAGGCCAGAGCTTAGGACAAGAGAAGAGAGTCCCAGGGAGGAGGTGGAGGCTGTGGCCATAGGAGGTTGTGGTCAGAGGGAGGGCTAGCTCAAACTCCCCTGACTTCATTCATTGTATCAGACTTTTCTGTAATGACCTACTTTCAGGCTGGTGGTTTTCAGTGTGTGGTCTTCTGGCCAGCAGCATCGGTATCACCTGGGAATTTGTTTAAATACACATTCCCGGACCATCCCAGATCCATGGAATCAGAGATTGGGGGTGAGGCCCATCAATCAGAGTTTTAAGAAACCCTCCTCCGGGGTTCTAATGGAGGCTCAGATGTGAGATCTTCTGTTTTAAAGCAAAGAGATGGTCATAAAGCCATTACCTTTAGAAAAAAAAGATAACAATGTCTTTTAAATCAAATAAAGCAAACGTGCTTCGCCGTTTTTGAACTCCAGGATGTGTCTGCACATGTATTTCCCAATCTCTCTGTGCTACTCAGCTTGCCAGGAGTGGGGTATTTTTACCAATTTCAAGATCTGATAAATTTCAAGGATTTACCTGGCACCTGCTGTGACTAGATTGAGACAGAGTCACTGAGGAGTTGCATAGAGTTGGAAGCTGAAGGGACAAGCAGGAGCCATTGGGACTTCCTAGTGGAACCATAGACATCTGCTTAGAAGTTCGGTGACTTATCTCCACGATGGCTGAAACCAAATTTGGACCTTGGGCTGAAGTGTTTACACTGGTTCTTCTTAATAAGTTTTGATTGCTTTAAAAAAAGAATCTTGTTTCCCACCTGTAGAGGAGAGGTATATCTCACTAAGGATATGCCTATTTAGTATATAAAGATATATGAATATCCTTATATACTAATTTTCAAAAGCAGATTTGAAGGTGTTTTTCTTTTTCTAGCCCTCTAAAGAATAGCTCTTTCTCATACCACTTTTGATACAAACCAGGGAAATTCATTGAATCTAAACTTTTTAGAAGTTCTCTTTCTATTTGCTTTCAGACTACTCTTTGGTGGGAATAGGGATTTTTGGGGGGGAGGGGGGAAGGTTTAAAATGTATCAAACAAGCCAGGCGTGGTGGCGCACGCTTGTAATCCCAGCATTTGGGAGGCTGAGACCAGAGGATCCGGGTTCTCGGCCAGCCTCAGCTACCTAGTGAGGCACTCTGCAACTTAGTGAGACCCTGTTTCAAAATAAAGAATAAAAAATAGGGCTAGGGGTGTAGCTCAGAGGTAGAATGCCCCTGAGTTCAATCCCCAGTACCGCAAAAAATAAAATAAAATGCATCAAGCACATGATGCTGGGGTGGAGGGTGGCGGTGTGGTGGGACACCCTGCTGACTGCTCAGTGTTGATGCAGAGTGTGGAGCTGGACAGTGACGATGGAGGTGGCAGTGCTGCCCAGAAGCAGAAAATTTCCTTCCTGGAGAATAACCTGGAGCAGCTCACCAAGGTGCACAAGCAGGTAGGGAGTTTTGTAGCCCCCGCCCTCCTGGAAAGCAGCCCCACCAAGTTGGCTGCAGTGTGGAGAGAATGCTCTGATGTTGAAGACAGAAGGCGAGCATGTGTGTGGGAATGGTTCTCAGAAATCCTACAGTCTTTGCCAGGCATGGTGGGGTGCACCTGTAGTCTCAGCTCTTGAGAGGTTCAGGTGGGAGGATCCCTTAAACTTGGGCATTAGAGACCAGCCTGGGCAATAGAGCCAGACTCCATCTTAAAACAAAACAAAACAAAACACTTTTAGTCCTCATCAACTTCTTTTATATATGAATTATTATTATTATTATTATTATTATTATTATTATTATTATTATTTTGTTGTTGTTGTAGCCAGATGTAGAGAATTGAGTGTAGCTCTCTAGTGTTTGGGGAGTAGAGTGTTCAGAGTCCTGTGTTTTTCATCCTGCTTCTAACACAAACCTGGGCCGCACCTGGCTTTAGTGTCTCCCTGTAGACCTGAAGGTGCCATGAAATGCTATGTGGACCCACTGTGTTGGTTTAGGTCCCTTGTTCCTACAGTTGAGTAAACAGACTGCTTCATGCCCTAGTGGAAGAACAGGGACTAAACCAGCACCCTTAGGGCTCTGTCAGCCTATTCCTACGACCTTGGGTGCCCTCTTGCATCCTTACTATGCCCTGGTGTTTGTTCAGAGTGACAGAGTGCTAACTATGTCCCAACACACCAGTGATTTAAGCAGGTTATTTGTCTCTGATCCTTCCTCACTACGGCTGGCAAGTCGTGACTGTTTTCCCCTTTAGGATCTGGAAGGTGATGGAAACAGTCCAACTGTCTGGACCACATGGCCGAGGGGATGTCATTTCTCTTTGACTTGTTAGATCTTCTCCAACAATGCTGGCGTTGCATTTTTTTCCCCAGAGGGAGGATGACAGACAAACATGGTTGAAGTCATTCAAGCAAATTGTTGATGAGAAATATAGAAGCAGAAACTGCCAGGCAACTTGAAATAGGGCCCCGCAATTCATTATTTTATTCATGAATTCAATGAATATTTATTAAAAGCTGACTCTGCCAGGCAGTGGAGCTGGTGCTGGGATAAACAAAGCAGGTCAGACTCAGCAGTAGCTTGCTTTGATTAAGCACTTTGATTCTTAAAAAAAAAATGTTTTGATCCACCTGAATTCCAGCAATGGTCCTGTAGAGAAGTATTTTTGTTTTATAGATGCCAAACCCAAGACTTGTGGTGGTCAAATGACTTACACCGAGTCAGATAGCAAGAAATAATAGTGCTGGCACATTAATCCTCCCTCCACCTAGCGCTAGTCTATGGCTTCTTATTTGTAGGTCTTAGGTAAGAAGAAATTAGCAGCACCCTCCTGTTTCCTATTAGCCTCTGGATCTGTTGCAAGGCTGAATCCAGACCGGTGCCAGTGTAGACAGTGGTTCTATAGGGAAGGAAGCCCACAGAGAGCGCTAAAATATGCTTGTGTTTCCCTGAGTGCTTTTGAAGTGACTTCAAATTTCTCAGCTTTTTCCTGCAGATGTCCTAGTAGTAAATTTGCTCAGGCTGTCTCCCACCCCTGCCCCCAATATACACTCCAACAAAAGAGGAAGTAAATCCTGCCCCAAACTGAAAGTTCCTGTGGCTAGAAATGGCTTTTAATATGCCCCCCACTCACCCTGTGCCAAAATTCCTTGCACTCCGCAAATTATATGTGCAAACTAGAGTCTCGGGGCATAGGATTTATCTTCTCCTTCACTGCTCACCGAATTTGTGGTCACCTGGACTGCCAAAGATCACCTAGTAGAGGTGGTAGCCCAGCCTTCTGGCTGTTTCTAGCACCTTTCACGTTGAGGTCCTGCAAAGTCTCCCTGGTCACTCGCTCTCTTTGCCTTTGCTGCAGCTGGTCCGGGACAACGCAGACCTGCGCTGTGAGCTGCCCAAGCTGGAGAAGCGGCTGCGAGCTACCGCCGAGCGCGTCAAGGCTCTGGAGAGCGCGCTGAAGGAGGCCAAGGAGAATGCCATGCGCGACCGCAAGCGCTACCAACAGGAGGTAGATCGCATCAAGGAGGCAGTGCGAGCCAAGAACATGGCCCGGAGGGCACATTCGGCCCAGATCGGTGAGTGCATGGACCACGGAAGGTTGGGAGCCAGGAGGCAGCTCATCTAGACCACTGCTGATCTGAAGGGCTGCTGTGGAGCCCCCAGGACTTGGCCCTCACAGCACCCCAGGTCATCCTGGGAAACTGGAACTGTCAGGAGCCTGCTGCCATACTGTGAACTATTCCAGCATACACTGTGCTCTTCAGAGCTTCTGAGCAGAGCCAGAGAAGCCAGCCTGCACTGTAGACAAAGGTCTTTGGTTGTAAGAGGAATGCTCATAGAAATCAGAATCCACGAATATTTCTCAGTAAGGCCTGAAGACCCCAGGCACGATCATGAAGGAGGCTGAATGTATCCAGAGTCTTAGGGAAAGCTGTTTGCCAGCATAGGCTTGGAAATAACCTGGAAAGACCCAGGCTGGCATCAGTGAGCAGGGTGTGGTTAGGAGCTGGCAGAGGGGACTGGAGTTCCCAGCCCTTCAAGACCCGTATAGAGTTGGGCATTTTGCCCATGTAGGAAATGAGGGTGTAGCTACTGAATCATAGTTGCCAGAATAAAGCCAGGGGAATAAAAGGATTTAGGGATAGTCTTTTTATTTTCTTTTAAGTGGAAACATCTCTAATAACATGTGATACTATTTCCCATCAGATATTGCTAAACATGTATTGAAAACCAACAACTTAATGTTTCTAGTTGTAAAATACCTCAGATTAACGATTTGTTGCATTTATTCAGTTCCATTCCCTTTGAGAATCTACTGAAAACTGTGCATCATATGGTCCCAGAAAACTCATCATAGGTAGAATTCTGCATCCAATTTCAGATCTGTACAGATCCTTATGAAATCCATGGGGGCCTATGGATCTACCTCAAATAAAACTGAAAGTCTTTTGTTTCTAATTTTTTCTTAATTCACATACTAAGTTAATTTATTGTTTATAAACAAGCTAATGTGTATGTTCTGTCTATCCCCTAAATATCTGAGTGTGCTGGATTTCCTAACTATACTGCTAGGGACACAAACTTCCGCCTTTCAGAAAGGTCTGGTGGTGGCTAGGCTTTGTAATGTTGGTAAGCATTGTGCCTTCTTGGTAGTCACCTGTGACTCATAGGTATCTGGGTTGCTGTTTCAGTTCTTTCTGATGTCTGTTCTTTCTGCTCTTTGTTGGTTGGATACAGCGAAACCCATCCGCCCTGGACACTACCCAGCATCATCTCCAACAGCTGTCCATGCCATCCGAGGGGGAGGAGGCGGCTCTTCAAACTCCACTCACTACCAGAAATAAATACAAGAGTGAGTACTGCTGTCTGGGGTGGTGTCTCTTTGGAGCAATCCCAGGTCCATGTGGAGGCAGAGGCTTCCTGCCTTCCCAGAGCAGGCCTGAGCATCTCAGTCACAGACATGTGGACATTTAATAGAGAGGAGTCTGGCTGGACGGCAGGATGGGCTCTGGGGCTCCAGGTGAGCAGAAGTGGGGCCTAGCCTCACCTCATTCTAGAGCCCTGGTATCTTCTAGCTAAGCCAGCTGGGTCAGGGGGGACTCTGAGTAAGGCCCTGGCTTAATCGCCTTCAGAAACAGGTGAGGTGTGGTGAGTGACTCGCTGGAACCTTCTTTTGTCTGTGGGACTCCCCCCTGCCCCCTGCAGCTGATGTCCACAGGGACACTGCCTGTTTATCAACCACATTTAGCCAGAGCAGAAAAAAGTGGAGGTGGCTTTAAGTCTCAGGAACTGACTATAAAGAAAAAGCTGGATAATATTCGTCCTTTTGTAATTCATATTGGAAATCAACAAATGAAGTTCTTAGGAATTGTGCCAATTCACATATTGGTGGGTCCAGACCACTTTTTCTTTGAGGTGGTTGTCTGTAGACCTCTCTGCCCACAATCCACATGCCCAACGTTACTATATCAGCAAAAAGAAGAAAAAGTGATATGCTTTAGAAAAAAGAAGGTGTGGGGGGATACAGAGCAAAATCATGTCCTTTGTGACAAAATAGAAAAAGGAAGATTCTGTTTGGGCTGGGAGACAGTAGAAGGCCAGGAAACGTTGGAAATCCTGACTTTGGGGGTGTGGGTGGAGGAGGTGTTCTCAATCTTGTCCTTGGACTCTGCCCTTCCTAGGGAGCTGGCTTACCAGGCAGGCCAGCTTACGTGGTGTGAAGCTGGGATGATCAAGGACAGCTCAGAAAGAGCTTCTCTTCCAGTCTTTTTAGCCTTAGGGTGAGAGGGTGAAAGTAAGGCTGCCAGAGCCTTCTCCCAGGTGAGACGGCAGCATCACTATGGCTCAGCCGAAAATTTCCAAGGAGGGCGCTTTGGGGGCTGCCCCCAGACAACTTGCACCTGTGCTGCCCCAGGCTGAGGGGTGCTCAGATTAGCTGAGGGCAGGCTGAGGCAGGCTGCAGTGAACAGCAGGTCCACCAGCTGCCATAGCCTAGATGGTGGGTAGGAGTGGTCTTGGCAGTGGGCCACCCCATTCAGACCCAACCTCTGCTTCTAATCTGAAACAAAATGAAATTGGATGCTGTACAATTGCTCTTCTTTGGATGTTGTCAGTATTGAGGCTGGTACCTGAAGGGTACATAAGATCATTTTGAGCAGCTCAGAACAGAAAAGCCTCAAAGCAGTGGTTTCCAGACTTTGGTGGGGGATGGAGATGTTACTCAGTGATACAGCATGTGCTTAGCATTTGTGAGGCCCTGGGTTCAATTCCTAGTTACAAACAACTTTGACAGCATTGCCTAGCACTGACGCCAGGCTCCCTAGAGCAGGATAGGGCCTGGCCTTTGTGTTTTAACCAAGAACCCCAGGTGGTTTTGATATCTACCTGGGTGTTTGAGATCTGCTATCCTATAGTAACCATGGGCTTATCCAGGATGGAAGTTTCTCATGCAAGGAAATTTGAGGGTGTGTGTGTGTGTGCGTGTGTGTGTGTATGTGTGTGTGTGTGTGTGTGTGTGTGTGTTACTAGGCATTGAATCCAGGGGCATTCTGCCTCCAAGCTACACTCCCATCCCTGTTTTATTTTCAAACAGGGTCTTACTAAGTTGCTGAGGGCCTTGCTAAATTGCTGAGGCTATCCTCGAAGCTGTGATCCTCCTGTTTCAGCCTCCCAAGTACTGGGATTACAGGTGTGCACCACCACACCTGGTAAAGATTTTTTGTTAATGATTGATAAAGAACTCCACAATGACAACAGAAATCAACTTCTTAACTGTAGGCTTACTGTTCTCAGCAAGTGCCTTCGATCCTGGAAGTCACCCCATAGTCACCAAAATGACTTGTACAGTTGTAGCCCTCATGCCTACAATCCAAGCATGAGGAAGCAGGGAAGAGGCAGAAGCAGCTCTCCTGGCTGAATCGGCATCCTCTAAATTGACTTCTCAAAAGCTCCATAGAACTGACGCCTCCAGCCGGGCGTGGTGGCGCACGCTTGTAATCCCAGCATTCGGGAGGCTGAGACCGGAGGATCCGGGTTCGCGGCCAGCCTCAGCTACCTAGTGAGGCACTCCGCAACTTAGTGAGACTCGGTTTCAAAATAAAGAATAAAAAAAAAATAGGGCTGGGGGTGTAGCTCGGCGGTAGAATGCCTCTGAGTTCAATCCCCAGT